>CM076846.1:68682665-68989264 GCA_039519185.1 Astragalus membranaceus
AGACTCTATGACATGCACCACTCACTTCACAAAATCACACAATTACTCAGATCATAGTCAACAATGTGACCCATCACTTACCTGTTTGCTCGCACGGAGCACAGCACCTGCCAAACTCATAATCATCACACAACATCACTAGGCCACTTAGACCTTAACCTCACTTAGCCACTCAGGCCCCAATTGACACTTACACATAAACATCATCTAACTCAAACATTAGCCACTGAGGGCAAAACAGTCATTTGACTAGCCACCAAGGGCATCCTCGTCATTTACACATCATTATCATTAACTTTGGCCACTAGGGGCAAAACAGTCATTTGACTAGCCACCAAGGGCATCCTCGTCATTTACACATCATTATCATTAACTTTGGCCACTAGGGGCAAAACAGTCATTTGACTAGCCACCAAGGGCATCCTCGTCATTTACACATCATTATCATTAACTTTGGCCACTAGGGGCAAAAGAGTCATTCTGACACTACCGTGTTTAAAACTGTTGTTTATACACCAAAAGGGATTTTAAAAGAGTTCCACGTCATTTTTCAATGTCACTGGGACGGTCACCGGGGACAGCCACTTGGGCGCCCACAAACAGTCAGAAATTAATAATTTTCCATTTTAAAAATTGAACACACAAATGGACAGCGGAAAAAGCTTCACGACACTTTTTGAATCGTTCGAAACGGACGTCGGAGTCAAAAGTTATAATAAAAAGAAGTTTGGGAAAAATTAGACGTCGTTCTGAAAATTGGCGCCTTAGGCGCCCAGGCAACACAGGCATCCGGCGCCCAGGCGCGCACAACACAAGGCAACACAGCGCCACAGGCGCCCAGCGCCCAGGCGCGCGCCACACTCACACACGCACGCAACAGCGCCACAGGCGCTCAGCGCCCAGGCGCGCACAACGCACACACAACACGCAACACGGGCGCCAGCGCCCAGGCGCGCCCCCACGCGCAACAACAACACAGAACAGGCGCCCAGCGCCCAGCATAGGCGCCCAGCGCCCAGAACCAGCAGCAACATCCAGAATTTTTACCAAAACACTTTTTAATACTGAAAATTGTTTTCTTAACAATTCTAAATCATAAAACCTCAACATTTTCCCAGCAACTAAACATACACATTTTTCAATCAATTTCTCAAAAACTCAATAGGCATTATATCCCCTATCCCCTTGGCGCCCTAGGCGCCTATACACCATCCATCCAATTTCGCAACAACACAAGTAATTCCAACACAACAATTTCAGTTTCAAGGCCATAATTCGAATGTCACAATTTACCAACACAACGCATACATGTCAAGAATTTCAATCTCACAATCACTCCCACTTCGCATACACACATACATATGATGGCCATTACTAACGAAGCATCAAGAAAGCATCAAGAATCATGCATACATTAATTTCGCATACATCTAAATATGAAATCCAACATCAACAATGCATCAAGAACTCTATTCTAATCCTAGATCTAGAACCCATCATATAAACTATTAGATAGAGTGATAGAGCTCCCCTAACCTCGAAATTGAAGAACGGAGGCTCCGGAGATAATCACGTACAGGATCACAGCAACAAGGTCACGTTCTTGCTCGTTCTTGGTTGCAACCTCTCTCCTCTTCCTCTTCTCTCCTACGGCGCTTCTCCTAGCTCTCTCTCTAACTCACGCTCTTCTTTCTTTCTTTTGGTTTTCGCAAACACTAGCAAAACCCTACCCCCTATGCGTTACTCCACTTCGCATATGATAAGAATGGTGGGCTTGGGCTTCTCACTTAGGCCCAAGTCCATTAGGGTTGGCACCTCCATTTCCTAATGCTTCCTACGCAATTGGCACAAATTCTAATTAATTGAGTTACATCAAATAATTTAATTTAAATCCCCAATTATTTAATTAAATGAATTAATTAAATAATTTTAGGGTGTTACATTATCCGTATTTGTTTTCATGAGGTACGATGTGTTAAATTTTGAGGACAAAATTCTTTCAAGTTGGGGAGAATGTAACATCCTAAAAAATAATTAATCGAATTATTTGGATGTTGACCCAAATTAATTATTTTTAGTACTTGATTGGTGTATTTGTCGAGTGCTAAAGTTAATTAATTGGATGTCTCAGGAACGATAAACTGATAAAATGGAATAAGGGTGATTTGGGGTAGAAATAAGAGATTAAGGGTAATATGGTCATTTAACCATATTACCACTTAATAGAAGAAAGAAAGAAGAGAAGTCAAAGAAAGAAAAGAAAGAAAGAATCAAAGGAAAGAAGAGAAGAGAAGAAAGGAGAAGAAGAAAAGAAGAAGAGGAAGGAAGAGGAGAAAGGAAGAAGAAGGAGTGAAGCCCAAGCCCCCAAAGTTCATCATCATCATCATCTCACCTCCATTGTTGTCCTCCAAGAACTAGGTAAGCTCTCAACCATTTTTCCCCGTGAGGAATCCGAATTTCATAGGGTTTTGAGAGGGATTTCGAATTTAGTGTTGATTCGATTGGTTAATCATGATTAGGAGCGAGCTAGAAGCGGATTGAACGCGGTTGGAAGCTCAATTTGAAGTTTGAAGCGGATTGGTGATATAGGGTTTCGTTTGGAGATTTTGAGGTTTCGGTGATTTCGACCCGGTATCGGCTCTCGCTTCAAGGTGAGTTTTACTCATGTTTAGGATGTGTTCGTGTTGAAATAATTTTTACGTTGATTGTTGTCGAGAGATTTTGAGTCAAAACCGCTATTTGGAAAATATGTCGTTTTTGATAAAATTCGTTTCGATTGAATTTGTTATTGATTTGATTGATTGTGTGGTATTGGTTGGGTCTGTTTTGTTGGTTGTTTGATCTGTTTTCGATCGGAACGAGGATCGGAATTGAGCAGAATAGCAGATTTCGCGAAAATCCCAAAATCTGCAACGGTTTGCAGTTCGCGTCGCGACGGTTTGCAGATTTTCAGCAACTGTACACTGATTTTGTTTTCGCGATAACTTTTGATCACAGAACCCGATTGAGGTGTTCTAAGATGCGTTTGAAAGCTTATTCAGAGGCCTAACTGAATATTCTAGTTTTAAGGTAAAAATAACTGTTTTTGGAGATGAAAAATGTGTTGAAAGGTGATGAATTAGTATGCGAGAGTGAATGTGGATTTAAATTGTAATGTGAATCAAATGTTCAATTGATCGTCTGAGGTAATGAACCCTGAGTTCATGTGTCTGTAGATATATTTATTATATCGAGTTGGGTGCGACCCATGTTAACATACTAAGGCGGGGTAGTCATGCACTCTTACCTTAGGCTCCGTGCCATTAGGTATATACTATTGGTAAGGGGGTTCACCGGGGATATAGCAGAGTAATGCAGTCGGTGTTACGTTAAAAGTTTATTGTGCGATACACCGGGGTTTAGCAGTCATGCAGTCCGTGCCGTACTTTGTTTGTTGTGTGATACACCGGGGTTTAGCAGTCATGCAGTCGATGTCGTACTTTGTTGTTGTGCGATTCACTGGGGTTTAGCAGTAATGCAGTCGTGTCGTGCAGAGTTATAACACGTTCATCGGGGTTTAGCAGTAATGCAGTTGGTGTCGTGTTAAGTTAAAACAAATCCATAATTTGACCGAGAGAGTTAGTAGGAGTCTCGGTAGAACTCACTGAGATTGTATCTCATTGTTTATATGTTGTTTTACAGAGAAACAGGGAAAGAAAGGACCACAGAGACACGAGTAGGTTGAGTGATAGCCCCGCAAGTGCACGGGTCGTATCGCGTAATAAAAGAGTATCGGTCCACAGGGAGAGCCTAAGTGAATACCAATTTAATTTTTCAAAGTTTGATTAACTGAAAAGAAAGTGTTTTTGGAAAGAAGGAATATTTTAGTAAAGTCTACTCACTCATGATCATTGTAGACAAAAGAGGAGAAAAGAAAATAAAAGAAGAAAACATAAAGTTAAATAGCGAGAAATAAAAGAAAGCGGTAAAGTGCAACATCATAAGTAGCAGAATTGTAAATGACAAGAAAGTAAATTGCTTGAAAAGTAAATTGCCAGTAATTTACTTGACTTGGAAAGTTAAAGAGCAAGGAAAATAAAAGAATGCGGTAAAGTGCAAAATCATAAATAGCGGAATTGTAAATGACAAGAAAGTAAATTGCTTGAAAAGTAAATTGCCAGTAATTTACTTGACTTGGAAAGTTAAAGAGCAAGGAAAATAAATGTGCAAGAAAGTAAATAACTTGGAAAATAAAGGTGCAAGAAATTAAATAGCAAGAATTTAAAGGGCAAGGAAAGTAAATGACTTGGAAAATAAAGGTGCAAGAATTTAAATAGCAAGAATTTAAAGGGCAAGGAAAGTAAATGACTTGGAAAATAAATAGCAAGAATTTAAAGGGCAAGAAAGTAAATGACTTGGAAAGAAAAAGGGGCAAGAAAGTAAATAGCAAGGAAAATAAAAGAGCGAGAAAGTAAAGAGCGAAAAGTAAAGAGCGAGAAATTAAAGGGAAGTCATGAATCTTTAGAGAGCCTTTGTCATTGATTTTCTAACAAAATTCAAGCTTCTTTACAAGTGAGGATCAAGCCTCTATTTATAGGAAAATATTAGGTCTAAGGCACTTGAGAGGAGGGGCAAAATGGTCATAAAAAAAGTGGCAAATCAAGTGGCAAGGGAAAGCCATCAGCAAGTGGGTGCAGCCAAAATTGACTTGTCTGGTGCCAGGGTCGTGCGCCCATGTGCCAGGGTCGTGCGCCCTGGTCAGTCAATTTTGGCTGCTCTGCGCCAGTTTTGCACTAGGGTCGTGCGCCTATGGTGCCAGGGTCGTGCGCCTTGTGCTGGCAACAGCTGTACTGCGTTGCTGGCAAGCATGGGTCGTGCGCCCAACTCTGCAAAAATGGGCCATCTTCAGTTGGAGACACGCACGGGTCGTGCGTGGTACACCCAGGGTCGTGCGCAGGCTCTGCGCCAGTTTTTCACCAGGGTCGTGCGCCTATGTGCCAGGGTCGTGCGCCAGTTTTGCACTAGGGTCGTGCAACATGTGCCAGGGTCGTGCGCATGCTCTGCGCCAGTTTTTGCTGCTTGGCGCCCTTGGCGCCCTGTGCTGCGCCAGTTTTGCTGCTTGGCGCCCTTGGCCAGTTTTCGGTTTTTGGGGCCCTTGGCGCCCATGAGGGTGTCTAGTGCTTTAAAAATTGCTCCTCCTCAAATATTTCCTTTTTTCTTCATTTTAGCTCATATTTTCTCTTTTGCTCCAAAATAAAACCTGAAAATAAAAAGCAAACATATGTAGTAAAATAGTTCAAAGATATAAAATATAATTAAAATACCTAAAAAAACTTAATGAAAATAACTATTAAAAAGACTCTAAAAATAGACTTATCAAACTCCCCCACGCTTGAACCTTTGCTTGTCCTCAAGCAAAAACAGTGTAAATCCTTAGGCCGATTCTGAAGGAAAATTATTTTCACATCGAATCATTAAGCGAACTGTGGGGCAATTCTAACACTTCGGTTTGAGAACTACTATCCGGGCTTCTTGTGGAATTGGGAGACAAATTTAAAGTATCAATACATTAGAGAGGATATCAATGTCATCATAGAACCGGTTCCCCAGCATTCTTAAGTTTGGGTCCTCCATTCACTAAGACCGGGTCTCAAAGGAGGGTCTTTATACGTTGGGTATTCAAGCAATATTTCTTTTTCTTTTTCTTTTTCTTTGATTGTATATGCTAACCATTCATTTTGACATTTAAAATGCACCAATTTTTGCATTTTGAATTGGTTTTGCAAATATTTTTTTTTTTTTGAATACCTCAACTCAGACGTTTTTCTCCAGTAACCGCGCATCCAGTGAATGTCACCAAGAGAACCAGGTTACTAGTTTCTTTTCAGTCCTTCTAATTGTATTAACGACTGAAAACAGTCTCAGTAGTGTGTGTGTGAAAAAGCCCTAGAAGTAGAAATCGAACCATGATACAATTTTTGTTTCTCCCAAACAGCCCACCTAGATTATTGCTAATAAAAAATTGAAAAATTATTTTTTTCATAAAAGGCTTATCTAAAACATGCTTCAAAAACTCACAAGGATTTTCAGCAATGGGAGACGAACTTTATTTATTGAAATAAACTAGAAATTAAAAACAAGAAAATAGTAAAACAGGGCAAGATACCCCCCATGCTTGGACTAGACATTGTCCTCAATGTTTTAACAATTAAAACATGAAAGGGTAAAGGAAAGTTCACCTGATTTACTGCTGACTTGCAAAACAAACACACAGTTACTTCGTGGGTTGCCTCCCACGCAGCGCTCTTTTAACGTCACTAGCTTGACGATTGGTTTTTTTTTTGTAAAGTTATTCCTGGGTCCCATTGCTTGAAGCATAGAGACCAAGTGACATATGAAGAGTGAAATCATATTCCTGGATCCCATGGCTTGTAAAATGGAAGTTGTGTAAGCAATAAGATCTTTTTTACAATTCCCCCCAGATCAAATGTTATTTTTTTCACAAAGGAAGGTGAAAAGTAAGATAAAGGAGATGGTTTGTATGGTGGTGGGGGGGTGTATGGTTCTTCTCTTTCTTTTTCTGGTTCCTTCTCTTTTTCTTTCTCTTCTTGCTCACATGGTGAATTATGTTTTTCACTCACAATTTTTTCTTGGTTTGCTCTTGGTTCCTCTAATTGTTTTTCGCTTCTAAGGGTGACAGCATATATTTGGCCATTTAGATTTTGTTCAGGCTGTCCAGGAAATACCCCCGAAGATTTAGAGGATGAAGCCACCTGTGTTGCCACTTGAGTTATTTGATTTTCAAGCATCTCACTATGAGCGGCAATAGAGTCGATTTTTGATTCTAATTTGATAAGTGTGTCATTCAAATAACCAGTTTGATTTTTGAATTCTTCATTTTGTTTTGTTTGAGATGACACAAATTTTTCCATCAAAAATTCCAAGTTCGACTTTTGTGGGTTGTTAAAAACGCTTTGATTTTGAAAGACAGGAGGTGGTCTAGGTGCTGGATTGGGTGGAGGATTTTTATAAGAAAAATTTGGATGATTTCTCCACCCAGAATTATAAGTATTTGAAAACGGATCTTCTTTTTGAGCATAGTTTATATGCTCATTTCCAGTACTAGATGCCTCAAGCTGGCATTTAGCTCCAATATGGCCAACAACCCCAAATAATTCACATGGTGGAGTAGTAGGAGAAAAAGTTTGTGAAACGGCACTTACATTTAATTTTTCAAATTTTTGAAAAAGTGCGTCCACTTTTGAGGCAAGATGATCAACAGCAGATATTTCATACTTACCTGGCTCTTTTGATGATGCTGGTTTATCTGTTATGGCTCGCTCACCTGCCCATTGACAATGGTTATGAGCCATATCTTCAATGAGTGCATAAGCTTCAGTAAAATTTTTGTTCATCAAAGCTCCACCTGCAGCTGCATCAACAGTCATTCTTGAAACGTTCCCATGTATCATAAAGAGATTCCCCATTGTTTTGAGAAAATCGAGTAATTTGACTTCTCATTTGAGCTGTTTTACTCGGGGGAAAGAACCTAGCGAGAAAAGCTTGTTTTAATTGGCCCCAGCTGGTAATGGATTCCGAAAGCAAAGAATGTAGCCATGCTCTAGCTCTATCCCTTAATGAAAAAGGGAAGAGTTTTAGTCTTATGGCATCTTGAGGTACCCCGTTTAATTTGAGAGTCCCACAGTATTCCAGAAAAATTGAAATATGAAGATTTGGGTCCTCCGTTGGAGAACCAGAAAATTGGTTTTGTTGAACCATTGAAAGCAGAGATGATTTGAGTTCAAAATTATTTGCTTCCACATTTGGATGTACAATGGCAGCCGATGGTTCTGCTGAAGGTGTTGCGTACTCTTTGAGAGCACGATTTTCATTAGCCGCCATTTGGTTATCGGGAATTTCTCTCCTCCTTCTATGTAAGAACCTTTCAATTTCGGGAATTTGTTGAACAGTTTCTCTGAAACTTCTGGTTCTTCGCATTCGAGGGACAAGAGAAGAAAAAGTAAAAATAAAGAAAATAAGACTTCAGTCTAACCGGTGTCGAAAAATTTAATTAATATCACTGCCTCCCTGGCAACGGCGCCAAAAACTTGATAGCCCCGCAAGTGCACGGGTCGTATCGCGTAATAAAAGAGTATCGGTCCACAGGGAGAGCCTAAGTGAATACCAATTTAATTTTTCAAAGTTTGATTAACTGAAAAGAAAGTGTTTTTGGAAAGAAGGAATATTTTAGTAAAGTCTACTCACTCATGATCATTGTAGACAAAAGAGGAGAAAAGAAAATAAAAGAAGAAAACATAAAGTTAAATAGCGAGAAATAAAAGAAAGCGGTAAAGTGCAAGATCATAAGTAACAGAATTGTAAATGACAAGAAAGTAAATTGCTTGAAAAGTAAATTGCCAGTAATTTACTTGACTTGGAAAGTTAAAGAGCAAGGAAAATAAAAGAAAGCGGTAAAGTGCAAAATCATAAATAGCGGAATTGTAAATGACAAGAAAGTAAATTGCTTGAAAAGTAAATTGCCAGTAATTTACTTGACTTGGAAAGTTAAAGAGCAAGGAAAATAAAGGTGCAAAAAAGTAAATAACTTGGAAAATAAAGGTGCAAGAAATTAAATAGCAAGAATTTAAAGGGCAAGGAAAGTAAATGACTTGGAAAATAAAGGTGCAAGAATTTAAATAGCAAGAATTTAAAGGGCAAGGAAAGTAAATGACTTGGAAAATAAATAGCAAGAATTTAAAGGGCAAGAAAGTAAATGACTTGGAAAGAAAAAGGGGCAAGAAAGTAAATAGCAAGGAAAATAAAAGAGCGAGAAAGTAAAGAGCGAAAAGTAAAGAGCGAGAAAGTAAAGAGCGAGAAATTAAAGGGAAGTCATGAATCTTTAGAGAGCCTTTGTCATTGATTTTCTAACAAAATTCAAGCTTCTTTACAAGTGAGGATCAAGCCTCTATTTATAGGAAAATATTAGGTCTAAGGCACTTGAGAGGAGGGGCAAAATGGTCATAAAAAAAGTGGCAAATCAAGTGGCAAGGGAAAGCCATCAGCAAGTGGGTGCAGCCAAAATTGACTTGTCTGGTGCCTGGGTCGTGCGCCCATGTGCCAGGGTCGTGCGCCCTGGTCAGTCAATTTTGGCTGCTCTGCGCCAGTTTTGCACTAGGGTCGTGCGCCTATGGTGCCAGGGTCGTGCGCCTTGTGCTGGCAACAGCTGTACTGCGTTGCTGGCAAGCATGGGTCGTGCGCCCAGCTCTGCAAAAATGGGCCATCTTCAGTTGGAGACACGCACGGGTCGTGCGTGGTACACCCAGGGTCGTGCGCAGGCTCTGCGCCAGTTTTTCACCAGGGTCGTGCGCCTATGTGCCAGGGTCGTACGCCAGTTTTGCACTAGGGTCGTGCAACATGTGCCAGGGTCGTGCGCAGGCTCTGCGCCAGTTTTTGCTGCTTGGCGCCCTGTGCTGCGCCAGTTTTGCTGCTTGGCGCCCTTGGCCAGTTTTCGGTTTTTGGGGCCCTTGGCGCCCATGAGGGTGTCTAGTGCTTTAAAAATTGCTCCTCCTCAAATATTTCCTTTTTTCTTCATTTTAGCTCATATTTTCTCTTTTGCTCCAAAATAAAACCTGAAAATAAAAAGCAAACATATGTAGTAAAATAGTTCAAAGATATAAAATATAATTAAAATACCTAAAAAAACTTAATGAAAATAACTATTAAAAAGACTCTAAAAATAGACTTATCATTGAGCTCGGACAGGTTGTTGATGACTTAGCTTTATGCTTAAGTTTACATTTCCTTTTTGTTGTCTATATCGCACCACTATGACTTTAGTGAAATGTCATTTTATTTCCGCTTTCTTGTATGATACTGAGCACAATAGTTTGCTGAAAGTTATGGTCTGAGAACCTTTTATGGTCTTATGTGTATTAAGACTGCTTGGTTGTTGTCCAGTGGAAACTATGTTGCAGTGTTCAGTATTTATGCAGGAATTTTATATCTCTGATGTGTTAATAATGTGCACTTGGGCATTTTTAGTCAATAAGAAACCGGGGTGTTACAATTCACATCACCAATCGAATAAAAAACAAACTCAAGATTGGTAAAATGAAGAGAATTTGAAGATAAAACAGTAAAAAAGGAATTCATTCACATCTCCAACTTTCCAAGGCCTCCAACATGAATTTATGCTTATTTTTACTTCATGAACCAACTAGCCAACTCTATCTTTGACATAGTATAAAATGTAATCTTTGACACTTTCAGAAGCCCCCCAGTATTTATCTTTTGACTTAATGGAAAATGATAAATATTAAGTATCCACGGGTCAGTGCGAAAAATTAAAAAAAAATTCCAATATATTCGCTTTCTTGACACTGCCATTCAAAACTGGCATTTGAAACTGTTGAAATTGCCAATTCGAAACTGGCCTTTGTATTCGAAACTGGCCTTCGAAACTAGTGAAATTGGCAAATTGAAACTGGCCTTCAAAATTGGCATTCGAAATTCACTAGTGCAGAAAAGACATTTAGCATCGCTTATTTTGGATATTTAGCATTGGTTATTTGCCGATGCTAAATGTCGCGATGCTAAAAGTGAGACATTTAGCATCGGTTAAATAACCGATGTTAAATGTCACATTTAGCATCGAGTGTTTAAATAGCTGATGCTAAATGTCCATTTCATCACTGTTTTTGATGTCTGAAAATGACATTTAGCGTCAGTTATTTGAAACAACCGATGTTAAATGTCCTGAAAAATGAAAATGGCTTTTAGCATCGGTTATTTGAAACAACCGATGCTAAATGTCCTGGAATTAATTGGCACCATTAATAGATATCAATTGGCCAATTTATAAAATCCTAATATACAAAATTATTTCCAGAGAGCAACTCATAATAAATTAATAAAAATACTTCAGATTCTATTGAAATTTAATGCGATACAATACAAGTCATTAATCTTATAAGTTCTACAAATTTCTTACACAAAATTTTACAAATGTTACTAAAAAGGGCTACCATCCATTAAAAAGGCTAACAATAATGAAGTAACTGTCAAAAAAAAACAATGAAGTAGCAAGAGGTTCCAAAAGTGCCTTGGCTTTTTCTATCACTTCAAACTCTCTAACTTCTTGATGTGCAAATGCTCGTTTCTCTGATTTTGGACCATTGTCTATCGGAATTGAACCATCACATCCCTAAAATTAAACAAACAAATCAATTAGTACAAGTCACAAACAAAATGTTGAATAAAAAACCAAAGATGCAAATATACTCATTATTATATAAAAGAGAAACTAACTTACAAGGAACCATTCAGTATGTAACACCCCATTCTACCCGGCTATTTATCATAAAAATCAGAGTTCCAAAATTTCATTTCAATGGAATGCTACACATAACTTTAATCTAACAACGACAAAATCAGCATAAGCTTTCATTCCATCTTTATAATACGCAACACCCTTAAATGGGATGGAATACTCAAGAATTCATCAATAAAATCCACGCACTAGAAAATGAATGTTACGCAGCGGAAAATACCATAATCTCAAAAGTGCCGAACAACAGCCTCCTCAAAATCATTAAATCAATACATATATAGTTCAACAGCAAAAGGAATAACACTAGAATCCTAAGCCCACCCCCTAGGTGTCACGTATCAGAGCAGACCGACTCTGGAGTGAAGGGAGTAAGCCTTCACTCAGGGCTACCTGTGGTAAACAACAACAGAAGGGTGAGTCTCAAACCACATAATAAAGACTATTAAGAAGTATATTTTATCATAGTATCACACTCATACAGTCACACAGTAGCATGGTTCATACAACCAACAACTCACATGCTTATCATGAGGATGTATGCAATACAGTTATGCATGTGGTACCATTTTCCCAGACCGCAGCCTCATCATCATAATATCAAACTCAGACCGCAGCCTTACCATCACAATATAAACTCAGACCGCAGCCTTATGTATGCATGAAACTCCATGGCAAAGATCACAGTCACAATTCTTAACGACACAGTCCATACATCATATATCACCTCTTTATTAATCTTAGTTGTAGCCCCCATGGCCTCATCATCAATCAACTCATTTATTATCTCATCTCAATCACGTCTCTAGGACTAAACTCAACTAGAGGACTAGAACCTCTCACAAGGACCTAAAACACCACTTAGGACCAAACTAGCACTTAGGGACCAATCTGTCACCTAGGAACCAAAATAGCACACACTTGGACACGAGGCAGCACCAGGCGCCCAGCACACGCACACACTGCACGGGCGCACCACTGGGCGCCCTGGGCGGCCACACTTGGCGCCCAACACAAGCACGCACGCGCACAACTGAGTAGGCCACCCGAAAAATTAAAACCGCTCTAGCCAAAATGTTCAAAATGGAATTTAGTCACGTGAATACAAAATTGGGCACGGGAAAATATGCTTAGAAATTGATTTGCACTCAAAGCCCCCTTTTACACAAGCTAAAACTATGCCCAATAGGACCATTTCAAAACAATGCGTGCAAAACTGAAAATACCTTAGCCACAGTGCTTAAAATACAATTTGGGCATGTGAATGCAAAAGATGGCACTGAAAAATATGTTCAGAAAAAGAGTTGCACTCCAGAGCCCCTTTCACATAGCTAAAACCATGCCCACAAGGACCATTTCAAAATAACGCGTGCAAAACTGAAAATTCTTTAGTCAAAATGTTTAAAATATAATTTGGGCAGGTGAATACCAAAAATCGCACAGAAAATTATGCCTAGAACTCACAGCACACTCCTAGGCGCCACAAACATAGTCAAAACAACGCCCTCTAGGACAATTTCAAAACGGTGCGTGAAAAACTGAAACCACTCGAGCCAAAATGTTTTAAATGAAATTTGGTCACGTGAATACAAAATTTGGCTCGGGGAAATATGTTTAGAAAACTGAGTTTTACCCAAAAACACCCTTTGTGCGCCTTGTCTAGACACAGGCAGCACCTTGGCGCCACCCCGGGCGCCACAGGGCAACCACATTGGCGCCCTGCACAGACCACACACGCACCCAACAACCAGAACAGCGCCCAGGCAGCAAACAACATACGCAACACAACACAAGCCACTGCTATAGTACACAGGGCGCCATTTCCCTAGGCACTTGGCGCCCCATGCGTCCCAATACCCACCAAACATCAAATTCCCAATTTCTTTTCCAAATCAAATCACAACAACCATCATAAAACATGTTATGCTCATACCAACAACTTCAATTTCACACTTATACATTAAGAACACAACAAGACACAAAATCAAGGTATGAAATCCTAACCTTAGCATAGGAAATCGATTTCATCATACAATTCATCAATTTCAACCAATTCCAAACAATCACACAATTATCAAATAACGTCAAATAAAACCCTATGATCTACATACAACCTATTATACTCTCTATTATAGAGTGAGACTCCCCTTACCTTGATTATGCCGAAAATAGAGCTCTTTCCACCGAAACACCGACACACCACCGCAACAAAGAATCTTCTCCTTCTTCTTCCCTCTCTCACGATCGCGCCCTCCCTCTCTCTCTCTTGTACTATCACGAAGGATCAACAAGAGTAAGGGTTAGGAAATCGAAAACTTAAACACTTGAAAGAGAAGGAAAATCGAATAAGAAAGGACTAGGAACTCTTACCTAGAATCAAGATGAACGAAACCCTAACTCCTTAGCTTGTGATCGCCCTTTTCTTTCTCTTCTCCTCTCCTTCGATTTCTTTCTCTCTTTTGGCACAACTGAGGCGAAAACCTAGACCCCCAGCGCCTAAGGAGCGCCTAAGCCAATGGGCTTGGGCTTCTTGGGCCATTACTTGCAGTTCCGGTATTTCAAATGCCATCCCCTTCAATTAAATAAAATGCTATATTATAATTTAATCAAAATTAGTGCAACACTTTAAATAATTTAATCAATTACTTAATTAAATCATTTAGGGTGTTACAACTCTCCCCCACTTAGGAAATTTCGTCCTCGAAATTCATACCTGAGTCAAATAGCTCTGGATAGGATTCCCGCATCCTACTCTCCAGCTCCCAAGTCATGCTCTCACCAGCAGCTCCCAACCACACCACCTTTACTAAAGCAATGCTTTTCCCCCTCAGCACCTTCACTTCTCTATCATCAATCCTCACTGGCATAGTCTCCACAGTGAGATTATCTCGCACCTCAAAATTATCCATATGGATCACATGAGACGGGTCCGGAATATACTTCCGAAGTTGCGACACGTGAAATACGTCGTGCAAGTTCGAAAGGTTAGGCGGTAAAGCCACCCTATAAGCAACCTTTCCAACCCTCTCGGTGATCTGGTATGGTCCAATAAATCTAGGAGTCAACTTCTTTGCTTTCAGTGCACGCCCAACACCAGCCATAGGCGTGACCCTCAAGAAAACATGCTCACCAGCCTGAAATTCCAAGTCTTTCCTCCTTCTATCATGGTAACTCTTTTGCCGACTTTGAGACTCTTTCATTTTCTCCCTGATCATTTTTATCTTCTCTGTAGTCTCTCTCACCAATTCAGGTCCAAGAACAACACTCTCGCCAGACTCATGCCAACACAAAGGAGTTCTACACCTCCGCCCATACAGTGCCTCGTAAGGAGCCATCCCTATACTCGAATGGTAGCTGTTGTTGTAAGTGAACTCAATCAACGGAAGATGTGTATCCCACGCACCTCCCTGCTCTAAAACACACGATCTCAATAAGTCCTCCAATGACTGAATGGTTCTCTCTGTCTGCCCATCAGTCTGAGGATGATAGGCTGAACTCAACCTCAATCTGGACCCCAATGCCTCCTGCAAGCTCCCCCAAAACTCCGAAGTAAACCTCGGATCTCTGTCAGATACAATACTCTTCGGGACACCATGCAACTTCACAATCACCTGAATATATATCTCGGCCAATCTCGATACCGGATATGTGATGTTGATAGGAAGGAAGTGAGCAGACTTCGTCAACCTATCCACGATCACCCAAATAGAATCAAATCCCCGAACGGTTCTTGGTAACCCAGTCACAAAATCCATGGAAATGCTATCCCATTTCCATTCCGGAACATCTAAAGGTTGCATCAACCCCGCAGGCTTCTGGTGCTCAACCTTTGACTTCTGGCAAGTCAAACAGGCATACACAAACTGTGCAACATCTTTCTTCATACCAGGCCACCAGAATAACTTCTTCAAGTCATGATACATCTTTGTAGCCCCTGGATGAATACTCAGCTTGCTCCTATGACTCTCCTCAAGGATCACCTTCTTCATCTCAATATCATCGGGAACACAGATCCTATCTCTGAATCTCAACACACCTTGGGAATCCAACCTGAAATCCCCATCCACATCCTGATCACCCGCAACCAACAAGTCTACCAGCTTCACATCTAATTTCTGGGCGTCTCTGATACTAACCAAGAAGTCATTACCAATCCTCAGCATACCCAGCTTAACACTCTGCGGTGTCACTTCACAAACCAGACTCATATCACGGAATTGCTCAATCAACTCCAACTCCTTTACCATCATTGCTGACATATGCAAAGTCTTTCGACTTAAAGCATCAGCCACGACATTAGCTTTGCCGGGGTGATAGTTCAAGCCAAAATCATAGTCTTTCAGCAGCTCTAACCAACGCCTCTGCCTCATATTCAACTCCTTCTGATCAAACAAGTATTTCAAACTCTTGTGGTCGCTGAATACCTCGAATCTAGTGCCATACAAATAGTGCCTCCAAATCTTCAGCACAAACACAATAGCAGCCAATTCCAAATCATGAGTAGGATAGTTCTTCTCATGTGTCCGCAACTGTCTGGACGCATAAGCAACTACCTTCCCATCCTGCATCAATACGCCTCCCAAGCCCATTTTGGAAGCATCACAATATACCATAAACGGTTGATCCGGCACGGGCAACACTAACACCGGAGATGTTGTCAATCTCCTCTTCAACTCTTGGAAGCTCTCTTCACACTTAGCATCCCACACAAAAACTCTCCCCTTACACGTCAATTGAGTCAACGGAAGGGCTAGCTTTGAGAAACCCTCAATGAACCTCCTGTAGTAACCAGCCAACCCCAAGAAACTCCTGATCTCAGTCGCAGACTTTGGGCTTTCCCACTGTAACACTGCATCAACCTTGGCTGGGTCTACAGCTATGCCATCACTAGAAATAATGTGACCCAAAAAGCTTACCTCAAGCAGCCAGAACTCGCATTTGGACAACTTAGCATAAAGCTTCTTCTCTTTCAACACCTCAAGCACCAATCTCAAGTGCTCTGCATGCTCCTCTTCAGACTTAGAGTATACCAGAATATCATCTATAAAAACTACCACAAACCGATCCAAGTAGCTATGGAAGATACGGTTCATGTACTCCATAAACACCCCTGGTGCATTGGTGACACCAAACGGCATCACAGAGTACTCATAATGTCCATACCTCGTTCGGAATGCTGTCTTCTGGACGTCTTCGTCTTTTACTTTAATCTGATGATACCCTGACCTCAAATCAATTTTGCTAAAAACCTTAGCACCCACCAGCTGGTCCATCAGATCATCAATTCTCGGAAGAGGGTACTTATTTTTGATAGTCACCTTGTTCAACTGCCTATAATCCACACACAGGCGCATACTCCCATTTTTCTTCTTTACTAACAAAACCGGAGCTCCCCATGGTGACACACTAGGCCTCACAAATTTCTTTTCAAGTAACTCTTCCAACTGCTTCTTCAACTCAGATAACTCAGAGGCTGACATCCGGTACGGTGCCATGGACACATGCCTAGTACCAGGCACAAGGTCAATCCCAAACTCTACTTCCCTCTCTGGTGGCACACTAGGAATCTCATCAGGGAACACTTCAGGGAACTCACACACCACCTGCAACCCTTCAACTATAGCTTGGTTTTCAGCAAACATAGACGCCATCAAAGCAAATAGCTGACCACCATCCTTCATTACCTTATGCAGCTGATCCCCAGACAACAAAACAGACTTTTCCTCCTCAGGAGGAAGGAAACTCACAGACTTGCTGAAACAGTTGATGTGCACCTGGTTATCTACTAACCAGTCCATACCAAGAATAACATCCAACCCTCCCAAAGGCAAACATATAAGGTCAACCAGAAAATCTCTGCCGAAGGCTGACAGAGGACACTTAGCACACAATAGAGAAGTAGTCACCGAACCCTTAGCTGGAGTGTCGATAACCATTTCCCTCTTCATAGCAGACAATACTAAATTTAACTTTTCAGCACAAACAGCAGCAATAAAAGAATGCGTAGCACCAGTATCAACTATAGCAACTAAAGGGGTACCATAAATAAAACAAGTACCTCTAATCTCATTGGGCCCCTCTGAACCTGCTAGCGCGAAAACTCTTCCACTGGACTTCTCTTTCCTTGGTTTGGTACACTTAGAACTAAAGTGACCAGCTTCACCACAATTGAAACACACTGATTCCTTACGATCACAGTCAGACGCCATATGACCTTTCTTCCCACAACGGAAACACATCCCTCCAGTCCTGCACTCGAAGCTTTTGTGACCCGGCTTGCCACACGTGAAACACACAATATCAGCGGGAGCATCTCCCCCACTAGGCTTCTTACCCTCAGAAGATCTTTTACCAGCACCTGCCTTCCACTTATTTTTACCTCCAGCCATATCATAGGGTTTTCCCCTAAACTGAGTATTCCTTTTCTCCTTCCCAATCTTGTAGGCAGCAGAACTGTCCTCTTCATAAATCCTACTCTTGTCAACTAGTCTAGCAAAATCTCGTATCTCCTGATATCCAATTGCCTTCTTAATATCAGGTCGCAGGCCACTCTCAAATTTCACACACTTGGAGAACTCTGAATCAACATCATTGGCGTAGTAAGGACAAATTTGGGCCAGCTCCTCAAATCTGGCTGCATACTCAGCCACCGTCTTATTTCCCTGTTTCAACTCTAAGAATTCTACCTCTTTCTTGGCCCGAACGTCTTCAGGGTAATACTTTCTTTTAAACTCCCTTGTGAAGACTTCCCAAGTAACCTCTTCACCAGCAGTGTTCAACCTACGCAGCATCCCTAACCACCACTTATCAGCCTCTTCCGCCAGCATGTGCGTCCCAAACTTCACTTTCTGGGCAGCAGTGCACTCCATAACACGGAAGATCCGCTCTATCTCACTCAACCACGACAAGGCTCCATCGGGATCATACCGACCCTTGAAGGTGGGTGGGTTTTCCCTCTGAAACGTTGCCAGGTTACGGGCATTCATATCAGCAGCAGTGTGTTGATTCCCAACAGCTTGGGCTATGGCTTGCAGAGCAGCAGCCAAAGCAGCATCATCTATTCTAGCCATATCAACCTAGCACTGCAGCATAAACAACAATTCAGAACTAAATTAAAAACACCTAATTGTCATACACAATATGACTGACAGACACACTTGGCCGGACAGACCGAACTTTTGCTCTGATACCACTTATGTAACACCCCATTCTACCCGGCTATTTATCATAAAAATCAGAGTTCCAAAATTTCATTTCAATGGAATGCTACACATAACTTTAATCTAACAACGACAAAATCAGCATAAGCTTTCATTCCATCTTTATAATACGCAACACCCTTAAATGGGATGGAATACTCAAGAATTCATCAATAAAATCCACGCACTAGAAAATGAATGTTACGCAGCAGAAAATACCATAATCTCAAAAGTGCCGAACAACAGCCTCCTCAAAATCATTAAATCAATACATATATAGTTCAACAGCAAAAGGAATAACACTAGAATCCTAAGCCCACCCCCTAGGTGTCACGTATCAGAGCAGACCGACTCTGGAGTGAAGGGAGTAAGCCTTCACTCAGGGCTACCTGTGGTAAACAACAACAGAAGGGTGAGTCTCAAACCACATAATAAAGACTATAATAAGAAGTATATTTTATCATAGTATCACACTCATACAGTCACACAGTAGCATGGTTCATACAACCAACAACTCACATGCTTATCATGAGGATGTATGCAATACAGTTATGCATGTGGTACCATTTTCCCAGACCGCAGCCTCATCATCATAATATCAAACTTAGACCGCAGCCTTATCATCACAATATAGAACTCAGACCGCAGCCTTACCATCACAATATAAACTCAGACCGCGGCCTTATGTATGCATGAAACTCCATGGCAAAGATCACAGTCACAATTCTTAACGACACAGTCCATACATCATATATCACCTCTTTATTAATCTTAGTTGTAGCCCCCATGGCCTCATCATCAATCAACTCATTTATTATCTCATCTCAATCACGTCTCTAGGACTAAGCTCAACTAGAGGACTAGAACCTCTCACAAGGACCTAAAACACCACTTAGGACCAAACTAGCACTTAGGGACCAATCTGTCACCTAGGAACCAAAATAGCACACACTTGGACACGAGGCAGCACCAGGCGCCCAGCACACGCACACACTGCACGGGCGCACCACTGGGCGCCCTGGGCGGCCACACTTGGCGCCCAACACAAGCACGCACGCGCACAACAGAGTAGGGCTCAATTGGTAGTGGGAGGTGTGTTTAACTTGCACTTATGCCTCAGGTGCAAGGTTCGATTCCCACGGAAGGCAAAAATTCTACAAGAGGGGTAGAGAAGACCGTGAGGTAACAGTGCCGGGGTGGCCAATGCGTTGGACCTGGGCTGTTACATAAAAAGGCGCCTTTTTATTGTAATAGCCCAGGTCCAACGCATTGGCCACCCCGGCACTATTACCTCACGGTCTTCTCTACCCCTCTTGTAGAATTTTTGCCTTCCGTGGGAATCGAACCTTGCACCTGAGGCATAAGTGCAAGTTAAACACACCTCCCACTACCAATTGAGCGCGCACTCAATTGGTAGTGGGAGGTGTGTTTAACTTGCACTTATGCCTCAGGTGCAAGGTTCGATTCCCACGGAAGGCAAAAATTCTACAAGAGGGGTAGAGAAGACCGTGAGGTAATAGTGCCGGTGTAACACCCCGATAAATTCTAATATATAGAACTACCGAAATGCACTAAATGGCATACATCAGAGTAACTTCCTGTTATTGAAATATTGAACACATCTAAAACTTTTGGCAATACATAACATCGGGTTCTCTGGACCTCATAAACTTCCTTGAAAATGCTTAAGTTCAAACTTAAGACTCATACATAATCCTGGTGTTCAATAATCCAAAAACATAAAGTAGCGGAAACGATTTTACAACTTGACAATGGAAGTTATACAATCGGAACATAGAAACCATAAACGGAAACAAGGTCTAAACATTAAACTAGGTCTTCAATGACTCCAAGAGTCACCCCAGCTAACCATGCTTTACCGCCTTTGCTTTCCCCTGTTTCTCTGTAAAAACCACAAATATGAAGGGTGAGATAAACATTATCTCAGTGAGTCCTATCGAGACCCCTTACTACTCTAGCGGTTCATTATGCCTTGTTTTGAACTCGTGGTCCTAAAAAGCAACCACGTGGAAATACATTCAGTTCCTGTAACCTTCATGCTCATGGCCCTCCTAAGCGACACATGAAGCATGCAATCTTTGTTCCATGTTTTTAGCATAACACCTCAGTCTACCTATTTTATAGGCATTCTCTTGACCTTATGGTGAACCCATCCCGCTATTTCTAGCAGGGGAAACATTCTTGAGTCTAGGTTTTGGGGCTCATGACTTCCCCTCCCCTAGTATGCTAACCTCTTAGGGTCGTCACCCTTTTTCCTCTTGTATTTATTATACATTTTCAGTCTGTGTACCCGCAATGGGCTGTTAGTCATTCCAGTCAAGTATCATGTACCATATCAGTCAATTTCAGTGTATAATATCAGTCAAGTACCGTGTACCATATCAGTCAATTTCAGTGTATAATATCAGTCAAGTACCGTGTGTTATTATCATTCTTTGACATTTGCACTCTCGCGTTCTCTAAGAGCGGTTTTCCATTTTTATTCATAACACACAATCTTTCTATCGAACATGCTCAATCTCATATTATTGTTACCTTTTCATTATTGTGGGACCTTGGGGAATGGATTAGAAGAGGATTGGGATCATTTGGAATGGATAAAATGCACTTTGAAATTGAAGGTCAGAAAATCTCACACGACCCGTGCGTGTAGGCGCACGGCCCGTGCGTGGTTGAACAGTTTGTAGAAATTTTTCCAGGAAGATACGCACGACCCGTGCGACTAAGCGCACGATCCGTGCGTTAGCTACCAGATTTACAGAAAGCTTCAGAGACTTACGCACGACCCGTGCTACTGGGCACACGATCCGTGCGCATTTTAAAAATACAGTTCATGTCGTATCAGATGGAGGCGCACGACCCGTGCCCAGAGGCACACGATCCGTGTGGCTCCATCAGTTTCCAGAAAACAGATTTTTCAAGGGGTTATTCCATTCCATTCCGATTCCAACTTCCCTTCCGATCGAGGCCCAAACTTAAACGCGCATTTGAACAATATATTATAGCAAGCATAGTCGAATCAATCCAGCACATTTCAACAATTAGACACATTACGTATTGTTTGAAATCATTGTTTTTAGAAAACGGTTTTCGAAAAGGGTTGCGACTCAGAAAACACAACATATTCCCTAAGCGAGTTATAGAACTCACCTATCGTGATGAAAATCACGCAAACACCGAGACTCCGAGGGCTCCACCGATCCGACAACCACGAACTCTCTTCGAATACGCTCCAACAACGAATTCAACTACTCCAAATCGCTTGGACAGCAGTTGATTTCGAATCCTAGCTACCCAAACAACTTCAACAGCAATTGTGGCAAGAGAATGAGCCTTGGTACTGAATAATGGGCTCTAGCAAGGACATGCAAACTATTTGGAGCATCAACACTCCATTTTTGGCTCTATGAAGCTTTGAGGGTCAAAAATGGTGGATTGAGAAGGAGAAGGAGATAGGTTGCAATAGTAGTACCAATAGATGGAGAATGAAAAACTGAGGTTGATGGTGGAAGAAATTATAACATGCACCAACTTTTGGTTCCTCCCTCCTTCCTCCCCCTTCACTCGAGTTCTCTCCCTCCTCTCAAGCTCCCTCTCTACTTTTCTTTCTTTTTGCTGGAACTGAATAAAGGATGTGGTGTTTTTGGTGTTTCAGCTGAAACAAGTATATATATATAGTATGGTTAAAAGACAGGTTTGCCCCTCACTTAACATTTTTATCCCCTATGACTCCTATCATCCTTAAGCATCCTGCTAACCTCCCATTAATCACTAACTTAACATAATATTGCAATTATGCACAATTATAATTTATGTTAATTAATCAAGTCATGATAATCCTCTTGCTAATTTAATTAATCTACTTAGCTAATTAGGGGATGTTACAATCACCCCAACTTCTAAAATTTTGTCCTCAAAATTGACAAAACATACCTTACTCGAACAAACACGGATATTTCTCCCGCATGCTCTCCTCTACTTCCCATGTCGCTTCGTCAGGTGACGCACCGTCCCAAAGCACCTTGACAATAGGAATTGACCTCGTCCGGAGCGCTTTCTCGCCACGTTCGATGATCCTGATTGGAGTAGGCTGATAAGATAAATCCGGTCTGATGTCAATCGCTTCATAACTCAATGGTTGATTTGGATCAGGAATATATTTCCTTAGCTGGGATACATGAAACACATCATGTAACCTGGATAATTCTGGAGGTAATGCAATGCGATACGCTACCGGCCCAACTCGCTCGATAATCTGGAAGGGTCCGACATACCGAGGACTGAGCTTCTTCGCTCGCAAAGTAATACCGGTTCCGATGGTTGGAGAAAGTCTCAGAAAGACATGGTCTCCTTCCTCGAATTCTAACGGCCTTCTTCTCTTATCTGCGTAACTCTTCTGCCGACTCTGCGCGGCCTTCATCCTGTCTCTTATCTGACAGATCTTCTCCGTAGTCTCACGGACTAAGTCCGGTCCCAACAATCTCTGTTCACCTACATCCCACCAACACAATGGTGTCCTACACTTCCTTCCATACAATGCTTCGTACGGAGCCATTCCGATACTAGAATGATAACTGTTGTTGTATGAGAATTCCACCAATGGAAGGTGATCCTCCCATTTGCCTCCACTATCGAGTACACAAGCTCTCAACATATCCTCCAATGTCTGGATTGTCCTCTCAGTCTGCCCGTCTGTCTGAGGATGGTAAGCAGTGCTAACACACACTTTTGTTCCCAACGCCATGTTCAATGCTCTCCAAAATCGAGATGTAAACTTGGGATCTCGATCACAGATGATACTTGTAGGGATTCCATGTAACTTAACAATATTCTTAAGATACTCATCTGCTAACCTAGCAACCTTGTGAGTCGAACGTACTGGAATAAAATGAGCGGACTTGGTCAGGCGATCCACCACTACCCAAATAGAATCATTTCCGGTTTGGGACCGCGGCAATCCCATGACAAAATCCATAGATATGCTTTCCCATTTCCATTCAGGTACATTCAACGGTTGTAACTGGCCGCCTGGCTTCCGGTGCTCTATCTTAACCTTTTGACAAGTCAAGCATCGAGACACAAACTCTGCTATATCCACTTTCATACCTGGCCACCAGTACAATTGCTTCAGATCTCGATACATCTTGGTAGACCCAGGATGTATTGAGTACTGACTCTTATGAGCTTCTTCTAAAACTTGCCTCTTCACATCCTCATCATTCGGCACACAGATTCTACCATCATAACAAATCACACCATCACCGTCTTCGGTGTAGTTCGGCAATCTCTTCTGCGTTTGCAGTTCCACATCATCTTCTTGGGCTGAGCGAATTAGATCTCTCAAGGGACTTGAAATCCGAATGTGACTCAACACTAACCTGTTCCTCCTCGACTTAACTCTCAAATTGAGGTCTCTGAATGATTCCAACAAAGACATCTCGTGCATCATCAACTCTGCAGTATGGATAGACTTTCTGCTTAAAGCATCGGCAACAACATTTGCCTTACCAGGATGATACTTCAATTCGAAATCATAATCCTTCAGGAATTCTACCCATCTCCTCTGCCTGTTGTTCAACTCCTTTTGGTCAAACAAATACTTAAGGCTCTTGTGGTCACTAAAGACTTCGAAACGAGACCCATACAGGTAATGTCTCCAAATCTTTAGGGCAAACACAATCGCCGCCAACTCTAAATCATGAGTTGGGTAATTCTCTTCATGCGGCTTCAACTGCCTGGAGGCATAAGCAACTACTTGTTGATTCTGCATTAGGACACATCCTAAACCCTTACCAGAAGCGTCGCAATAGATTTGGAATCCTACTGACGGATCAGGAAGAATCAGGATAGGTGCAGAAGTCAAACGACCCTTCAATTCCGTGAAACAATTTTCACAGTCTGAGTCCCAAACAAACGGATGATCCTTGCGAGTTAACCGAGTGAGTGGAAGAACCAGCTGGGAAAATCCTTGAATGAATCTCCGATAATACCCAGCTAATCCCAAGAAACTTCTTACTTCAGTAACCGTAGACGGCTGTTCCCAGTCTACCACAGCTCCGATCTTACTTGGATCCACTGCAACACCTGTCCTAGATATTACATGGCCCAGAAACTTAACTTCGGGCATCCAGAAATCACATTTGGACGGCTTAGCATACAACTTCTTCTCTCGGAGTACGTTCAGAACAATTCGGAGATGTTGCACATGCTCCTCGATCGTCTTAGAGAACACCAAGATATCGTCAATGAACACTACCACAAACTGATCCAGATAAGGATTAAAAATCCGATTCATATAATCCATAAATACAGCTGGAGCATTGGTCAAACCGAAGGGCATCACTACAAATTCATAGTGTCCATACCTCGTACGGAAAGCGGTCTTCGGGACGTCCAAAGCCCGAACCCTGATTTGGTGATAACCGGACCTTAGATCAATCTTTGAAAACACAGAAGCTCCCCTCAACTGATCTAGCAAATCATCAATCCTTGGTAGAGGGTACTTGTTCTTGACAGTCACTTTATTCAACTGGCGATAATCAATACACAATCTCATACTTCCGTCCTTCTTCTTAACAAGCAACACTGGAGCACCCCACGGTGAGGCACTCGGCCGGATAAACCGCTTGGAAATTAGCTCTTCTAGTTGAACTTTCAATTCCCTCAACTCTAATGGCGACATTCGATATGGGGCTATAGAAATAGGTCCAGTGCCTGGAACCAATTCTATAGAAAATTCCACCTCACGATCCGGAGGAAATGAAGGAACTTCATCGGGAAACACATCAAGAAATTCATTAACAACTTGCACAGAAGATAAATCCTGACCTGTCTCAGTGGATGCAGACAGCATCATGACGTAAGCTTCCGCGCCTTGGAATAGATAGTTACTGGCCGATGTGAAAGAAATAACAGCTTCAGAATTTGGCGGTTGTAGCTCCACTGATTCGGAGGCAAAACCGATAGTTCGATGGAAGCAATCTATAGTCACATGGTTGGCCGTCATCCAACTCATTCCTAGGACGACATCCATGCCCTTCATTGGTAAACAAATGAAGTCTACTACAAAATTCCTGTCTCCTATGGATAGAAGACAATTTTCACATATCGCTTGAGTCTGAACACTACCCTCAGCAGCAGTCTTAATGGGGATTGGTTGAGGCAAGGGAGTTAAAGCCAATCCCAACCGTTCGGCACAAACTTTTGATATAAAACAATGAGTCGCACCTGAATCATATAAAATACTAACGGAGTTATTAAAAAGAGATCCCATACCCCTTAGTAGATTATCTGACGGTGTGACCTTCTGGGCGTCTAAGGTGTAAACTCTCCCATGAGTTGTAGTAGCAGCAGGGTTACTTCCTTGACTCTTCTCTTTCTCTGGGCAGTCCCGTGCAAAATGGCCGTCTTTCTTGCAGAAATAACACTGGTTGGATCCCATCTGGCACTTACCCTGATGGTACTTTCCACAGTTGGAACACGTACTGAATTTTGAGGAGTTCGATGACTGAACCTGTTTCCCTTTGTTGTAGTTGTGTCTGGGACCCGTCTGATGGTTAGATGATCCAACATTCTTCTTATTCTGATGGAATACTTTTCTGCTTGCATATAACCTCTTCAAGTCACTCTCAGCTATGTGTGCTTGTTGAACCATGGCAGCATAGTTAGTATAGGCAAAAGAACTCAAACTCTGAGCAATGTCTTCCCTTAGCCCATACTTGAACCTTTCGGTTTTCCACTTGTCATTGGGGGCATACCCGGCCAAACCGAAGAATTGATATAACTCTTCAAACTTAGCCGCGTACTGACCCACAGTTGAACTTCCTTGAGTGAGAGTCAGAAACTCGTTCTCCTTGTCGAACCTCATGGCTGTCGGAAAGAACTGCTCCAAAAATACCTGCTTGAAATGTTCCCAAGTCTGGGGAGTACCCAGAGTTACCATCATGGCTTTGGCATTAGTCCACCAGTTGTTAGCTTCTCCTTTCAGCATATGAGTTGCCAATCTCAACTTGTCATCATCAGTTACTTGCATAGCTACGAAGATCTTCTCTATATCATCTAGCCAATGCTGAGCTTCCATAACATCCGGTCCTCCTCGGAACTCAGACGGCTTCATTTTCAGGAATTCAGAGAAAACCCTCCTTGGGTCAGCTTGAGGCTCAGGGACTTGCTGGGGCTGAGCTTGAGCATTCTGTTGCATCTGCAGCATATCTTCCATCATCTTCTGTTGCCTCTCGATCACGTTCTGCATCCATGCAGAATGCGGATCAACTGGTGGGTTATTCCTCGATCCTCCTGCCATAATTCTGCAAATGATACACCAAGTATTAAGTTGATCAGTCTCAATGTCTCTTAGTATCACAAGAAGCAAGATAGCAGAGTTACTCGAGGGACAAAACCACCCTAACTGTCTAAGCCCGACTAGGTCGAACTGCTCTGATACCATAATGTAACACCCCGATAAATTCTAATATATAGAACTACCGAAATGCACTAAATGGCATACATCAGAGTAACTTCCTGTTATTGAAATATTGAACACATCTAAAACTTTTGGCAATACATAACATCGGGTTCTCTGGACCTCATAAACTTCCTTGAAAATGCTTAAGTTCAAACTTAAGACTCATACATAATCCTGGTGTTCAATAATCCAAAAACATAAAGTAGCGGAAACGATTTTACAACTTGACAATGGAAGTTATACAATCGGAACATAGAAACCATAAACGGAAACAAGGTCTAAACATTAAACTAGGTCTTCAATGACTCCAAGAGTCACCCCAGCTAACCATGCTTTACCGCCTTTGCTTTCCCCTGTTTCTCTGTAAAAACCACAAATATGAAGGGTGAGATAAACATTATCTCAGTGAGTCCTATCGAGACCCCTTACTACTCTAGCGGTTCATTATGCCTTGTTTTGAACTCGTGGTCCTAAAAAGCAACCACGTGGAAATACATTCAGTTCCTGTAACCTTCATGCTCATGGCCCTCCTAAGCGACACATGAAGCATGCAATCTTTGTTCCATGTTTTTAGCATAACACCTCAGTCTACCTATTTTATAGGCATTCTCTTGACCTTATGGTGAACCCATCCCGCTATTTCTAGCAGGGGAAACATTCTTGAGTCTAGGTTTTGGGGCTCATGACTTCCCCTCCCCTAGTATGCTAACCTCTTAGGGTCGTCACCCTTTTTCCTCTTGTATTTATTATACATTTTCAGTCTGTGTACCCGCAATGGGCTGTTAGTCATTCCAGTCAAGTATCATGTACCATATCAGTCAATTTCAGTGTATAATATCAGTCAAGTACCGTGTACCATATCAGTCAATTTCAGTGTATAATATCAGTCAAGTACCGTGTGTTATTATCATTCTTTGACATTTGCACTCTCGCGTTCTCTAAGAGCGGTTTTCCATTTTTATTCATAACACACAATCTTTCTATCGAACATGCTCAATCTCATATTATTGTTACCTTTTCATTATTGTGGGACCTTGGGGAATGGATTAGAAGAGGATTGGGATCATTTGGAATGGATAAAATGCACTTTGAAATTGAAGGTCAGAAAATCTCACACGACCCGTGCGTGTAGGCGCACGGCCCGTGCGTGGTTGAACAGTTTGTAGAAATTTTTCCAGGAAGATACGCACGACCCGTGCGACTAAGCGCACGATCCGTGCGTTAGCTACCAGATTTACAGAAAGCTTCAGAGACTTACGCACGACCCGTGCTACTGGGCACACGATCCGTGCGCATTTTAAAAATACAGTTCATGTCGTATCAGATGGAGGCGCACGACCCGTGCCCAGAGGCACACGATCCGTGTGGCTCCATCAGTTTCCAGAAAACAGATTTTTCAAGGGGTTATTCCATTCCATTCCGATTCCAACTTCCCTTCCGATCGAGGCCCAAACTTAAACGCGCATTTGAACAATATATTATAGCAAGCATAGTCGAATCAATCCAGCACATTTCAACAATTAGACACATTACGTATTGTTTGAAATCATTGTTTTTAGAAAACGGTTTTCGAAAAGGGTTGCGACTCAGAAAACACAACATATTCCCTAAGCGAGTTATAGAACTCACCTATCGTGATGAAAATCACGCAAACACCGAGACTCCGAGGGCTCCACCGATCCGACAACCACGAACTCTCTTCGAATACGCTCCAACAACGAATTCAACTACTCCAAATCGCTTGGACAGCAGTTGATTTCGAATCCTAGCTACCCAAACAACTTCAACAGCAATTGTGGCAAGAGAATGAGCCTTGGTACTGAATAATGGGCTCTAGCAAGGACATGCAAACTATTTGGAGCATCAACACTCCATTTTTGGCTCTATGAAGCTTTGAGGGTCAAAAATGGTGGATTGAGAAGGAGAAGGAGATAGGTTGCAATAGTAGTACCAATAGATGGAGAATGAAAAACTGAGGTTGATGGTGGAAGAAATTATAACATGCACCAACTTTTGGTTCCTCCCTCCTTCCTCCCCCTTCACTCGAGTTCTCTCCCTCCTCTCAAGCTCCCTCTCTACTTTTCTTTCTTTTTGCTGGAACTGAATAAAGGATGTGGTGTTTTTGGTGTTTCAGCTGAAACAAGTATATATATATATAGTATGGTTAAAAGACAGGTTTGCCCCTCACTTAACATTTTTATCCCCTATGACTCCTATCATCCTTAAGCATCCTGCTAACCTCCCATTAATCACTAACTTAACATAATATTGCAATTATGCACAATTATAATTTATGTTAATTAATCAAGTCATGATAATCCTCTTGCTAATTTAATTAATCTACTTAGCTAATTAGGGGATGTTACAGCCGGGGTGGCCAATGCGTTGGACCTGGGCTATTACAGCCGCGCTCTCTCGCCGGGACTGTGAAGTTCCCCCTCCACAGTTTTGATGTACCAAAATATAGACCTCTGGCGGACCTTTATTATTTTTAGTAAAAAATAAATTTAATAATAATAGAAAATGAAGTATAAAAATATTATTTTATTAAAGCTTACTAAAAATAGAAGGGTCCACCATTTGACCGAGTCCATATTTAGCCAAACTCATTTAGAAAATATATAAGATACAAATATATTTCCCTAATCTAATCTAATCTAATCTAATCTAATCTAATATCTATCTATTTCTATTTATACAAACAAATCTCCTATGAAATTACCAATTTAGATCTATTATTAACAAGACACCTATTAAATTTAAGGGTAAAAATGTCATTACCCTCTCTTTCTTTCTTTTTCTTCTTACACTCTTTTTTTTCTCTTTCTTCTTACACTCTCTTTCCTCCTTTTCACTTTTCTCTTACACCCTCTTTCTTCTTTTTTCTTTTTGAACTTGTGTGCTCGACCTTGGAGCGGGACACGAGCAGTCGAGTCCTAAGTCCGAATGTATGAATTGATTGGGTGAATGATATCTGGTCGTACGTAGAGTCCTGCCCGGGTCGTACCTGCAATGACACTCTGACGCCCAAATCAGTGGAATAAGAGTGTGAGTAGAGTAACAATATGGTTAAGAATACGTGTACCTGTCAGTGGGAACAATGCCTCTTTATATAGTGTCAGAGGGGCAGTGCTGGCCGTTGGATCGACGTGGTGGATCTCGAACGTTGATCAACGAGCATTAGCGAAGGTAGATCTGAACCGTTGATCTTAATGGATTTAGGTCATTATTTCTCCATTTAGGCTTGAGATTGATTGCCCCCAGATAACAGTCTGTTCACTGGGTGGTCACCTGCGCTGAGGCGACTTGTTATGATTTCTCATGTTGGAACGACGCGTCTCTTCCTTTGGTGACGTGGCAGTCAAACTTTGAATGATATGACGTTTCAGCTTTCGATGTGATGGACAAGACGTTTCGTGTTTTCCAATGGGGCGTGTAATGATGTTGGTTCAATTTTCAAGGAACGCACTTAATGCTGAAGAAGAAAGGTCGTGTAACTTCGATTTTTTGCCTGCTCTCCTTATATATAGGGTTCCCATTCCTCCATTTTGTACTTTGCCTTCGCACTCATTTCTCTGAGGACGACTTATCCTTTCCGGCAAGCGACCAAGTTTCCGGTGAGATTCTGGCAAGGTGTTCTCCGGTGAGTGATCTTACACTCTGACGGAATTCTACTCCAGATCGCCTTGTCCTCGTGATTACTGGAACGACCTGCCTATCTCCCACTCCAGGTGACCATCTTGTCCTTGTTCTTTAGTTTGACTTTCATTTTTACTTTGGTGAGGAAGGGGAGTCAGGCCCGGGGTCGACCTTGTCGCCCCCTTTTGCAAATCATCTTTCTAGGTGGTCCTGACTTTCTTGTCCCCTCCTTGCAGTGTAGCTCACTCTGGCGCAAACGAAGCAAACCACTCACATTTCTTGTGTACCTCCCGTTCAATTGGCCGAGTATTGTGCTCGTCCGGCTACGTCTGGAGCTATGAGTGTATCTCAATCTGAAGATTGCCCTTCTACCTCTTCTTCCTGTGAGAGTACTCCTTCTACGAACACGACCGTCTGCCCTTCTTTCCTGAGGGATTCTCATCCCACCCCTTCCACTGAACAATCGCTCTCCCATCAGTCGCCTTCCCAAGGAACGGGAAATGATACTGAACCTTCCAGTGATGAAGCCAACCCCGATCGACCTGTTGATGAAGTCACCCATTCTGAGCGGGGGAAGACCAGGTTGAAGAAGATGAGGAACCAGATTGGGGCGGCGTCATTGGTGAAGATCGTTCTTGGGTTTCTTTGAGCGTTATTAACAACGTACCCTCGATTCTCCATCCTTGGGACGAGTTACTTTCGTACTATGCGAAGATGGTTGGTGATCCAGGTCAACAGTGGACGGTCGAAGGTACTTCTGCAGACGAGCATGTGGCCATCGTTTCGTCTACTCTTAAATTTATCATGTATTCAAATGTTCTACGAGACATGAGGGTTCGCTCGCCGTTCACTCCTTCTCAACGTTCTGTTATGCGCTACCTGAGAGTCTCCCCGTCTCAGTTGCATCCTAATACTTGCGCGTTCATCAAGGTGTTCGAGCAACTGATGAGAGTGATAGGGCGCGATTGTTCTCGCTCCCTTTTCTTCAAGATCTTTGAGATGAGCAGGCGACCCGAACCCCACAGGAACAGAATGTTAGACTTAAAGTATGACCTTAGAGGGGGGGTGAATAAGGTTATGAGTAAATATGGATTCTTTTCGGAAATGATGATTATATCCTTTTCAAAACGTATGCGGAAAGTATGATTTGAACAATGAGATGAGTAATCAGGTAAGAGATGTAGAAGATGATAGATGAATATTGATAATAGCACAGTGAATATGATTATTGATATTTTAATATGACAGGATAGTATAACAATATTTAGCACAATAATATTGACTAAGATATATAAGCACAATAATATCAATAATAAACAATAATCGTATTTGTGACAGTATCAATAATAAGATATAGACAGTTATAATAATAGTGCAAAATAAAAAGAGAAGGGATAGAGAGACACAGATATTTAGCGAGGTTCGGAATAAAAGCCCTACGTCCTCGGCCTTAGGCTTTTCAACCCTTGTACTTAGCAACCACTATATTGAAGAGAGTTATTACAAACAGTCGACTTCAACAATAGTGAATCTCAATTCCCCGAACTGAGAACCCAAGCACCCGCTAAGGATTTCAACCAACTCAATCACCCTGATTGAGAGACCCAAGTAAAACTTCCCAGGATTTCAAAATAACCACTAAAACAAAATAAGAATTACACAGTTGAGATCTATGGATCCAATCACTTCTTAGTAATGTGTCAGTTTAGAAACTGAGAGAGATGAGTGATATTAGGATTATAGATGCTCTGAAATATGATATGAAATATGATCTTGCAAAAGCTTAAGAAGATATATATGATTTTCGAAAACACAAAACTTTTGAACAAGATTCAAAACAATGAAGCACTATATTCTTAGATCTATAATAAAATGAAGAGCATTCAAAAAATATGAAAATTATGAAGAACAATATTAGATCTAAGAATTTCGCAAGAGAGAGTAGAATAGAGAGAAATTGTGAGCAGTGGTTGATTTGAAGGTGAAGCTCAACCCAGGTATTTATAGGCTTAGGCACCGTTGAAATTTTTGAAAAACATTTAATATAAGTGAAGAATCGATTCATTGATCAAGTCAAAATGTTGATGAATCGATTCATTGCCTTTAAAAAATAAAAGAATCGATTCATTGTTTAGTTGAAATAAGAAAGGAATCGATTCATTGATGTTTTGGAAAAAGAGGGAATCGATTCATTGTTTATGAAGAAAGGAGTGAATCGATTTTCAGGCCATATGGAGGTCCTGAGAATCGATTCTCAGTTCATTTAGAAGCATAGGGAATCGATTCTTAATTCATAAAAAATAGGAGGAATCGATTCTTAGGCTAGTTGAATTAATAGGGAATCGATTCTTTTCTTTTTGGAAGGCATGGGAATCGATTCATGGCCCTTTGGAAACATGAAGGAATCGATTTTCAGGCCATATAGGAGGTCCTGAGAATCGATTCCAAGGCCTATGAAATGGGTTGGAAATCGATTCCAAGCTTTCCTAAAAATATTTTTTTCAACTTGCCACCTTATGCATGCATGCAATTTTGTGAAATATTTTTTCCAAACTATTTTTATGCATCATGCATGTTTTGAAATGTCATCTCTCTCAATAACTAAAGTGCCATACACTTTAGGTGATAGGACCCTACATGGTGTCCTAAAGAAGGCACATAAACTGTCTAGGTCTTGAGTTTGCTTCTTCTTCAAGCTACTCCACTTTAGTGTCTTCTTCTTTTTAATTTGTGTCCTGCACTTTGTTCAACTTGAAACATTAGTAGATGTAATTTGTTATCATACAAAATAAAGGAGTGTTTACCCATGGTTCAACAAACTCCCCCTTTTTGATGATAACAAATTACATTATGCATAGGGTTTGATAATAATGAAAATTCTTTGAAAAAAAGCTCCCCCTAAGCATAAGCATGTATTTTCTCCCTACATATAATAGTAACCTGCATATTTTCTCCCCCTTTGTTTTCATCAAAAAGGAGGGGGGGAATAAATAGAAACATTTTACAAGCTAGCATAATCAAGCATCCCTAGTTCTCTACGGATTTTACAAAAAGGAGCTTCGGCTAGGGGTTTAGTGAAGATATCCGCTAGTTGGTCATCAGTGCCTACAAATTTCAATGCAATGCTCCCCCTAGACACATGATCTCTAATAAAATGATGTCTAATGTCAATATGTTTAGTGCGAGAGTGTTGTATAGGGTTCTTAGCAATATTAATAGCACTTGTATTATCACATAAAACAGGCACACTTTCAAAAATTAGACCAAAATCTTCCAAAGTTTGTTTCATCCACAGAACTTGTGCTACGCAGTTTCCAACAGCCACATATTCAGCTTCAGCTGTGGACAAAGAAACACTGTTCTGTTTCTTACTAGACCAAGAAGTTAGACAAGGGCCTAGAAAATGACAAGTTCCACTAGTACTTTTTCTATCAAGAGTGCAACCAGCAAAATCAGCATCAGAAAATCCAACTAAATCAAACGTACTCGATTTCGGGTACCACAAACCAAAGTCTATGGTCCCTTTAACATATCTAAGAATCCGTTTTACAGCTTTCAAATGTGATTCTTTTGGACATGCTTGAAATCGAGCACACAGGCAAACAGCAAACATGATATCAGGACGGGAAGCAGTTAAGGATAAGAGACTACCTATCATACCTCGATACATAGTTTCATTTACCGGTTTACCTTGCTCATCCCTATCTAGCTTTGTTGCGGTCGCCATAGGAGTGCTGATCTCTTTTGCGTCATTCATGTTGTATTTCTTTAGCAATTCTTTTGAGAACTTCGTTTGGGATATGAAGATTCCTTCATTCAGTTGTTTTACTTGAAGTCCCAAAAAGAAGTTAAGTTCTCCCATCATACTCATTTCAAATTCCTTAGTCACACTAGTGGAAAAATGGGATTCAAAGTCGGACCTTTCGGACATTTAAAGTCGGACATTCACCCGACTTCTATCAAAGCGACTTAGAAAGTATTTTTTTTAAAGTCGGATTAAGGTCCGACTTAAAAAGTAGGCTTTTAAGTCGGATTATTAGTGCGTCCGACTTTAATTATGGCTTGTGGAAAACCTTTAACGTTGGGTTTTTTCTAAAGTCCGACTTTAATTATGGTCTGTGGAAAACCTTTTAAAGTCGGACGTTAGTTGCGCCCGACTTTAAATGTTCCTTTTTTTAAAAAAAAAAAAAACTTTAAATCCCTCTGCATATACATAAATTTTCAACAAATTCACATATACTACCAACTACCAACTAGTAAGAGGAACAATTATTAGCTTTCATAACCAAAATTACGTAAAAGTAACCACATTCACATCTACCAATATAAATAAAATCAAACAAGAGTCAACAAAAATCACTCAACATTAGGCCATGTATCTATAATGAATTCCACAATGTCATAAGATATATCCCCCTGAACATCAATTTGATCTAACCACAAAATAATATAGGACAATCACATCCATCTACTACACAATGTCTACTCGTCGAAAGAAGCTCCTGTGGCAAACTTTTTCCCAAGTTTTTTTGAAGAATCACTGAGCTTGACACCTAAATTGTAATGAAAAGATGAGTTAAATGCCAACGTCACCTGTGTAATGATAACCTAAGGCATGGAACAAAGGAACATGGAATGACATTAGTTCATACTTTTTGGTTAGTTTAAGGCTGAACATAATAGTAAAACAATATGTAAAATACGCTCACTCCTTCACAGACACAACACACATAGAACCTTTAATTCTAAAAGCCAATTAGCACAAACAAATGCTGAAGGGAATCAATATGCTATTTTGCAATATAAATTCATACATACTTAACACTCACAAGAATGTGAAAAAATAAGGATAAAATTTAAATAAATAGTAAGCAAAGTCATGTGAAAAAAACTCAAATAGTAACCAATAAATAGGAGCCATACTTGTATGAGATTGAAATAAATAAAGATAAGTAACAAGGTCAAGCCATAGAGCAGGGGAGTGCAAATACAGCTGATTGTTTCCCTGTATAGTCTATGACCGTGTCTTTCTCATTTGCATCATACCTACCATAGACATAGTCACACAAATCATTGTCATTCAAATTGAAACATCAAAAAGGGATCAAGTAAAAAAGGGCCCATGGAAGATATCTTATTTGATCAGGAATTTGAAAAGAAGAGCTCATTAACATTTAGGGATCAAGTTATATGAATTGTTAAGTAAATCACAAAAAGTAGTTTAGTAATCATGCAGTTTAGTCAATCACAAGGTTCCTAGTCATCTCCTCAAGTTGAATGAGAAAGCCTATAAACCACAGTTAATAAGTTGGAGTAAAGTCAGCAATAGAGAAACCAAGAACAACCAGTTTTGGCTTGAAACATTGGCCATTTGTCGTTTCTATTCTTTTCTTAGATTTAGGACCAGCACTTCTTATTGGCGATTGGAAAAAGAGTTCCTTTTAATCAATACAACAAGTCAGCCCAACAATGCCAGATTTTCACATTAATTAATGGAACCAAAAGACTTGCGGGACACATGCTTTTTCCATGGAGGGGTCGAGATTGGGAGTGAATCGGCCTTTTTTAATGGAACCAAAAGGCGGAAGTAATCAAGTCCTATATGTCCTCACTTAGATTCATAGTCCAGACCTAGCATTCTACTGCAGCAAGAAAGAAAGTTGCGAGGACATGTAGAAAATAACAATTTTGTTGAGCAGCAAAAGCAAAAGAAGAATCTCAAGCAAACTACGAAAAAGATTCTCAAACAGAACAAACTGCCATGTCCAATATTTTAGAAGCTTAACTGTATCAAGTAACCATTGAACACATAAACACATGCAAGGAAATAATAAGCATAGTTAATGATAAGGGAGCAATTAAAAAAAGCAATATAGAAAAATAATTTACCAAGGAATTCTCCTCTTGCATCCCAAGGGCGATTATCAAAAGACTTCCCAACAATACTGCCTTTCTTATTTAGATTTCCCTGCTCACCACAGTATTGTGGAAAGTAGTCATTGAACTTTTTGCTTCCTAGTTCATCAACTCCATTAAAGAGAAAGCTTCTTAATAAATCCTGTAGTATAAAACAGAAAATGAGGATTTGTAATACTAGATTCTAGAAGAATCAAACAGACCTCAAATTCGGTTTACCTTTGCAAGTGTCTCCCCAATCAGCTTCTTCAAAACACCTTGCCCTGGATCCTAATTTCCAAATATTTCAGTGAACCATGTTTGATTTAATAAAAACAAAAATATAATTTTTAAAATCGGTTGTTCTAGATAACCGTGTTAAAAACACATGTTAAATACAAACAGAAGCACTTCTTAAAATAAAAATTTGATATAATGCAAACTACCTTTTCGGCTCTCCATGTCAGATATCTATGTTGTGCTTCAAGATTGTGGAAAATTTGAGATTCATCTGTTTCTTCTACTGCATTGCCTATCAATTCTAACCAAACCTGCACAAGTAATAGTTTTCAAGATAAATGAATCGCGCATTTACAGCGTCAACTATTTTAGAGTTTAGTGAACAAATTACAGTTAGAAGCATATGAATTGTTGTGTTCATAAAAGTTTACCATGGTGCTTGGAGGTTAATACCTTGTAGTAATCTCTGAATGCTGAATACAGAATATCATATATTTGTTGGCTTGAAGTAAACTTTGTCCAAATGACAATTGGTGAAAAAAAATTTATAGACTCAGTTGTTAGCTTCCCTCCCCATGGAAAAAGCTGCATGAAATCTGTGTTAAGTCAACACACTAAGTCCCTTTAGGAAAATACAACTATAAATCAACACTAATAATTAGGTCAAGAAGTAGTTTTAGCAGTAAATCTTTTCATGTAAACTTCCATAATATATTTGCAGTTACCTCAGCATATTTAAGGCCAAGAGGAATTAAGCTTTTAAAGTATTTTTCCTTGTAGTAATCCTGATTGATGATATCATGCAAAGGGTTAAGGTCCCTGAAAACATTAATGTAAGGTTAGTGTTTTACATTATTGTTCTTAATCTTTGAAGGAAGCTATAAATGGCACAGTGGAAAAATTTTATCAAAAAAAATAAAATTGCTAGAGTAGATTACTCCACAAATAAAATAAAGAATGAAGGAAAATATCATTTATAGTTTATACATTTATACTATTGCAATAACAAATGGAGAAAGTGCTAACTTACAAGACAACAATGTTCGTTTTAGCCGACGTGAAAAAGTTAGCACAAAGTATGGGGACATCATACTCTGCTTTTGGAAAGACAGTGAAATCCAAAACCTGTAAAAAGGGTTCAAGACAAGAAAAAATAAAGAAAATTAGCAGTAAGCATGTCATAAATTACTAGCTACTAGTAGTTTCTACAAAGGCTTAAGATTTTAGATAGTGGAAGAAACCATTCATGTATCAATTTGTTAATCAATAGACATTCCGGTCCAATATCACGTATCATGTCTTCCATTCGGTCATCCATATTTGCATCTATGAAATTCTCTCTTTCCGACACAATTGGGATATCTAACTTCTCACCATGCCATGTCCACGTTGTATAACCACGACAAATCCCATCAACAAGATGATCTTTAATCGTTTCAGCGGGTTGTGGTGTTAGGTTCACACAATTAACACAAGGACAAACCAAAATTCCACCACAACTTTCAAGGTTTGTATGAGCAAACTTTAAAAACTCTTCCACCCCGTTCGCATACTCATCACTCAACTTATTACTTTGCATCCAACTACGATCCATAGCTACATTAAAAAAAATAGTAAAAAGATCTATTTTATATACAGTTTATAGATAGAAAGAGGTTCACATGTGAAGTTGCTACAAATGGTCATTGTTCATAAACTAAGCGAACTAAAATATCACGCAGCATACAGCTAATCTAAAAAGTAATCATCCCAAGCAACAGTCAAACCAATAGGCTACATAAATTCTGAGAAATTGTAATCTAGATGTTGACCATTCTTTCATAGTTTCTACGCACATGTCATGCGTATACTAGTATGCATACTAGTTACAACAAGGAAAGATATTTTGTTATTACAATTTTCAGAATCCTCATACAAAGAGACGAAAAAAATTTGGTAAAAATGGATAAGATGACACCAGCAACTAGCATATTAACAACCATGTGTGCATAGAATCTTGATGAACAAATCACAAGAATTTCCAGACTGCAGTAAAGATTAAATCTAGATCCCTTTTGATGACCTTTTACTTACAACACTGTTGATGTCAATCAAAACATAAAAAAGCTTTAACATATTTGTTATTACAACACAGCAAACTAGGATCAGGGCAAACCATATTTTCTCCAAAACAAATTACAAACAAGTCAAGCAATATATTTGCACGAAGAATAAGCAACCTCAATAAAACCTTGGCAAATAATAATTTCAACAGTAACAAAACTTTTTCATATACTGTAGGCTGTAGCCCGTTAGCATTAATAACTGAGAATTCATACATCCAGATGCCAATAGGAGATAGTAAATGATACTTACAAAAGAGAATTGGTACTTAAATAGATAAACCCTACCTGCTTTAGAAAACTAACTCTGTCGTGCAGACTCTCTATAGCTTTATCATTATCATGCTCATTTATTTCAGGTAACTCTGTTGCAGTTTTGTGTATTTGTGGCCAGAAAAGTAATGGATGATTTTTCAGATCACTTGGGGGTATCCATAAACCTCTAGTCAAAAAAATAAGAAAGTGATTCAAATTACTATGAGTGGTATCAAATTACACCAAATAAGAAAGTGATTCTTGCAAAATCAAAATGGGAAAACTATCAATTCTAAAAACTCAGAATCAAAAAACAACAAACCCTAACAAATTTCACAAAACAAAGATTTCCGAAAAGAACCAACAAATAGGTAACGAACCCTTATCTATTTGAATAGGTACACAAATAAAGGGGTTACCTTTAACAGTAGCGACGGAGGAAGACAGCGCGGCAGGGAGGAGAGAGGGAGCTTTGGCGGAGGAAGAAAAACCAGAAGCAACGGTGACTGGGAGAGAGACGGTGACAACGAAATAGATGGCGACGGCGCGGCAGGGAGGAGAGAGCGACGGAGGAAGGCAGCGAGATGACGGAGAGAGGGAGCTTTGGCGGAGAGAGCGATGGGTAGAGATGGAACGATGATGGAGAGAGGGAGTTTTTCTGGAGAGCGTGGAACGATGGAAAGCGTGGAAGTGGAACGATGGAAGAGCTAGTTTAGGGATTTTGGTTTTCTGGAAGTGGAAAGCGTGGAACGATGGAAGAGCTCGTTTAGGGATTTTGGTTTTCTGTAAAAAATAAATTGTGCTTTAAGTTTTTATTTTTTTTTTAGATTAATTATAAGTGTTTTGGTTTTTGGATAGGGAACAAAGTAAAAAAATAGATTACACATGTCAAGTCGGACGTAGTACGTATCCGACTTAAAAGGATGAGCGAAAGAATTTTTTCCCTACGTTTATTACAAAATTGCCACCGCCTCCACTTTTTAAGTCGGATATTTGGGAGTCCGACTTAAAATCACCAATTCTTTTCTTGTTTTTGCACTAGTGTCATTATCTCAGAAAATTCCTTGCACAGATCATCATTAGTAGATCCAAAGATAATATCATCAACATAAATTTGAACTACTATGATATGTTTGCCCTTGGTTTTAAGGAATAAGGTAGAATCAATCTTACCCTTTTGGAAACCATTTGCAGTTAAATGTTTGCTTAATCTCTCATACCAAGCTCTAGGGGCTTGTTTCAATCCATAGAGGGCTTTGTCAAGTTTAAAGACGTGATCGGGATTTTTAAAATCTTCAAAACCAGGGGGTTGTTTTACATAAACTTCTTCTTCTAAGAAACCATTTAGGAAGGCACTTTTGACATCCATTTGATGTAGTTTGAAATCCATGTAGGAGGCAAATGCCAAAATTATCCTAATGGACTCCAATCTAGCCACAGGAGCAAAAGTTTCTTCAAAATCCACCCATTCGATTTGATTAAAGCCTTGAACTACTAGACGACTTTTGTTTAATAAAATTGTTCCATTTTCGTCAAGTTTGTTGCGAAAAACCCATTTAGTTCCTATGATGGTCCGATCGACAGGTTTTTCAACTAAGTGCCAAACTTTATTTCTTTCAAATTGTTCAAGTTCTTTTTGCATTGACAAAACCCACTCTGGATCAATTAAAGCTTCCTTGATATTATTAGGAACTATTTGAGAGACAAAAGCACTGTGAAAGCATAAAAGATTAAGGGAAGAACGAGTTTTTACTCCCTTTGAAGGACTACCGATAATCTGCTCCAGGGGATGATCTCGAACTGATTTCCATGACTTGGGCAGATCATCATGTGTTCTTCCATGGATATGGTCGTCGATGTCTTGGGGCTCTCGTTCCATTTCAACTTCATTTTGAGCTTCAACTTCCACCTCTGCTTCTTCTACACTTTCATTGTTAGTTTCAGGTGATCTATTTTCGATCATTTCTATCACTTCATCCTCATCATCAGCTTTCTTGACAAACGGGTTAGTTTCATCAAAAGAAACATGAATAGATTCTTGCATAGTTTTATCAATTTTATTGTAAACGATATAAGCTCTACTATGATTTGAATAACCCATAAAAATACCTTCAACTGATTTAGCATCAAACTTACCCAACTTGTCCTTTGTGTTGAGAATGAAGCACTTACTTCCAAACACTTTGAAATATGAAATATTAGGAGCTCTACCATTCCACAGCTCGTATGGCGTTTTGTTGAGAGATGGCCTTAAGTATACTCGATTTAGCACGTGACAAGCTGTATCTACTGCATGACCCCAGAAGTATTTGGGAAGGTTGTGCTCATTCAGCATTATCCTGCTCATCTCCTGTATAGTTCTGTTCTTTCTTTCTACCACACCATTTTGTTGAGGAGTTCTTGGAGCTGAAAAGTTATGATGAATGCCATACTTTTCACACCAAGTCTTGAATGATGAATTTTCGTACTCTCCTCCATGATCGCTTCTAATTTCTTTGATGGCTAAGTTTTTCTCATTTTGTAGTTTTCTGCACAACTTAGCAAACTCGTTAAAAGCATCACTTTTATTTGCAAGTAGGATAACCCAAGTATATCTAGAATAATCATCAACAATAACAAAGACATACTTAGACCCTCCTAGACTCACGACATCAATTTCACCAAACAAATCAAGATGTAGCAGTTCAAGCACATTTTTGGTGGAAATAACCGGTTTTGATTTAAAAGAGGTTTTTGTGCATTTTACCAAGTTGACATGCATCACATAATTGGCCTTTTTCATATTTCAATTTAGGTAGACCTCTAACATGCTCATTCTTACTTAACTTAGATAGATGTTCTACACTAGCATGTCCTAAGCGTCTATGCCACAAATCCACATCATCAATCAAGGTAGGCATACATACTATATCATCACTTACATTATCAAAATCAACATAGTATACATTGTTTTCTCGAAATCCAGTAATGTAGAGTTTAGAAGTCATATGGGTAATAACACATTTATCAACAGAAAAGTGCACATCAAAATCATTATCGCACAATTGGCTAACACTTAGTAAGTTAAATTTAACGCCATCAACTAATAAAGCATTTTTAATTTTAATTGTGTTTTCCTTACCCACACAACCTTTACCTATTACTTGAGCAGATTCATTGTTGGCAAATTTTACAGATCCACTAGCTTTGTTGCTCAATTTCAGAAATAGTGAGGCATCACCAGTCATATGCCTTGAGCATCCACTATCAACCATCCACACGTTTTTCTTTTTAGATGAAGGACCAACCTACAAGAGGAACATTTAACAACTAGTACGAGGTACCCAAATTTTGTTGGGTCCTTGGGGGTTAGTCATCAAGGGGTTTGCTTTCACAATCCACCTTGGTTTCTTACAGGCAGGTATAAGGGTACCTAGCTCACATAATTTACGAATAGGACATCTAAGAGAGCTATGGTTCCCTTTTTGACAATAGGTGCATGAGAAAACAGTAGGTGTATAACTTGAAGTAGCAGCTACAAAAGTTATTTTCTTGTTCAAAACAGAGGAGGTGGAATTACCTATGTACCCAATTCCTCTCCTATCAACATATTGATGTTGAGAGTGAAGCAACTGAGTCAAGGTCTTTTCACCAACCTCAAACTTTTTCAAAGATTCTTTCAAAAATTCATTTTCAACCTTGACTTTTTCAAAATTTTGTTTAAGCTCAAGAAATTCAAGGTTGAAAGGTTTTGTTTTATGTAGCTCATTCTTCAATTTAACTACCTCATTTTCAAGTGTCTCGATTTGAGTGAGCATGCTTTTGTTTCTCTTTGTCAATTTCTTAGATTTTAACAAAAGAGTTTCATGTTCAAAATAGAGAGCATCAAAAGCCTCACTCAAATCTTGACTACTACAACTATCATCAAGTAAATCATTATGCATAGAGGAATCAGAAAGACTAGAAGAGTTAAGGCTTACCTTAGATGAGTCATTTGCCATATGACAAACACCATTTGCAATTTGCTCTTCTTCGTCTGTGTCGCTATCAGTGCCAAGACAATCCCATATAGTAGCCTTAGGTGTTTCACATGCCGTGAGACAAATGGCATTTGCAACCTCCTCTTCTTCACTATCAGTATAGTTGTTCCATGTAGCCTTCTTAGCTTTCTTGGATTTCTTTGAGTTATTTCTCTTTTCAAGTTTGTTGAATCTCATGAATTCTTCAAATAATTCAGCCATGTCTTCATCATCAGATTCTTCATCAGACTCAACCTCTTTCCTTGCTACCTTAGGTGTTTTAGCAGCAAGAGATTTTCTTTCTTTTACCATTTCTGTTTCTTGATCTTTGTTAGCAGCCAATACAACCTCAAAGGCTAGAAGTGACCCAATCAAGTCTTCTTGAGGTAAAGTACCAATGTCTTTGGCTTCGGTTATAGCACAAGTCTTAGGGAAGAAATCACCAGTTAAGGATTCAAGGATCTTTCCATTCAAATCCTTGTTGGTGTATTTCTTTCCTAAGGCCCTCAAGTTGTTTACAATTAAATTTAATCTCTGATGCATTGCTGCGACAGACTCACCTTCTTTCATTTTAAAACTTTCATATTCAGAGGTGAGAATTCTAATTTTAGTATCTTTTACCTGGCTTGTCCCGACATGAGTGGCTTGTAGGCAGTCCCAGATTTCCTTTGCACTTTGACACCCTTTTACTCTACCATATTCTTCCTCACAGAGTGATAGATGAAGGATATTCATGGCCTTTGCATTTAGGGATATCTTGTCAAGCTCAGATTTTCTTAACTCACTCAGGTCGATGGTGTAGATGTCTTCCACCGGTACTTCTTCAGCTTTGCCGGTGGCTTGAATTTTTGAAGTGTCACCATCAGTATTACCTGGTTTTGTGATCTTGATCTTCATCGGGATTAGAGGACCATCCACTATGATTCTCCATAGAGTGAAGTCAATTGCCTGCACATGACATTTCATACGACTACTGTTGCGCCCGAAAAAGTCCCCGAGGGAGAGCTTTCCTCGTTTACAACTTTTCTAAAGTCAATGAAGCCGCCACCAATATTTATTAAGGAAAATATTAGAAAAACCCTTTTTTGGAAAGCGATTGGTCTTGCGAAACTAGAGAATAGGGTTCGGGGGTCTGTTACGCGTAGGGAAGGTGTTAGCACCCCACACGTCCTCTCTACTGAGAGGGAACCTTTAATTAAATGTGTGGTTTTTAGTGTATTGACTTGAAAATACTTAATTTTGCCTCTTTATTTCTTATTGAAAAATGAATTAAAGAACTTAATAAAAATTTTTATTTTTGGCGAGAAAGGAAGAAAAAAGGGTTTTTAGAAAGAAGTGCTTGACGGGACATGGCCCGCTCCTACGTATCTCCCGGTGCGATGGAGAATTCAAAGCTACGTAGTTCTTGTTTGTCTTGAAAAAGGTTTTTGTTTTTTATCTTGTTTAATTTTGAAAATCAAGCTTTCATGATGATCAATTGAGCAAGGGCTCCAAGTGATCACCACTAGCACTTCATTGTTAATAATCATGCAAGCAAAGGCTTCGCAAGACTGCTAACAAAGTTTTTGATTTAGTGAAAATCTTTAGGAAAAATTAGGCATTCATGATGATCAATTGAGCAAAGGCTCCAAGTGATCACCGCTAGTACCTCGTTGTTAATAATCATGCAAGCAAAGGCTTCACAAGACTATTAACAAAGTTTTTAGTTTATGAGAGAATATTTTGTCTTGAAGAGAATTAAATTAAATTAAGAAAAAAAACGAGAAAAAGGGGGGTGAAATGGTAAAATATGGTGTTATTAGCAGCAAGGGGTTGTAAAATTAATAGGTGGTGTAAAAAAGAAGCCCAGTTCGCATCTGAGGGCCCAGTATGCGAAACTGGGCTTAAGTGAGGGAGGTGCGCACATGAATGGAGGGGGCTGTCAGCAGTAATCTGAATACTAAAAAAAATAAATAAATAAATAAATAAAAAACCTAGCTATATAAAGCCAAACCCTAAAAACTAAACCTAATTCCCAAATCCTCTCTTCTCCAGCCGCGCCGCACTCCCCACCCACAAATTACTCAAACCTAAAAAAAATTTCCCCTCTCTCTCTCACGTATCCGCCTCTCTCTTTCTCTCAAATCGCATCTCACCTTCTTCTCCTTTAGCGCCGTTCGCACTCCTATCCCTCTCAAATCCGAACCACCATTTCTCTGATATGGTTTCGGTTGGTGGTGTATGGTGGTCGCGTATGGTGGAGCGTTGGTTCGGCAAGGGTGATATGGTGGCGCTGTGGGTGGCTATTTGTGTGGGTGGTGGTGAATCTGTTTTGAGGGGCGACGGTGGTGATTTCAGGCGGTTGGAGCGCGCAAACAGAGGGAGGACAACGGACGGAGGTTGGCGACGGAGAAGACCACCGTACGGTGGTCACGCGTTTCTGGTTCAGTTTTGGAGACCGGCGAAAGGGGGCTGTCGACGGTGGCTCGTGGTGGCTCGTGGTGGCGACACGGAGGGGCACGGCGGCGACGCCTTACGGCGATGACCTCCGCCGGTGGCGGTCAGAATCTGGGTAAGTTTCTTTTATGTTTTTTTTTTACTGGGGCTCTTGCTGGTTCGTTTTTTTCAAAAGGGGAATTTCTACAGAACCCTAATTTTTAACGAAGACAACCTAAAAAATGCTACTTTCATTTTTTGAACAGACAATTTCTATTGACTAAGACTATTGCTCTACCGCTTGCTGATTTTATTTTCTACAAAAAGGATAGGAACCCTAATTTGTCTAAAAAGGGGGGTTGTTCGTGGTTCCATATTCCACTACAAATTGATTTTTCAAACCTAATTTTTATAAAACCTAGTGTTAGATTAAAAAAAAACCTAGTTAATTCCTAAAACTAATATGTTCACACAGACAATTATAAGGGACATATGTATGACTAAAAGCATAATGAAAACATACTTGCGATTGCTACATGTACGAACTATTCAGCCTATGGACATCTAGAAAAGAAGCATTACAGATTACGCCTATGTCTACATGTTTCTGGTATTTTGAAATAGAAGGAACACCAACCTGTTTTCCTGAACTTTTGTTTGATTGTTGCTAACACTGATTGCCGCTGCTTCTATTCCTCTACCTCTGCTTCTGTTTCTGAATTTTTAGTGTTCTGCGATTAGGATTTCAATGTGAAAACCCTAATCTTTTGGCTGAATTCTGGTGTATTTTCTGTCTGTCTGAATTGCTGTGTCAAGGCTTGCTTATATAGGTAAAAAAAATTAGGGTTTTGCTGATCCCTCTCCATTTCTTTCCTTTTTCAGGTACTTGGACCTCTGGAGGAAACTTGCTCAGCAAGAACAGGCCCAAGGAAGCTAGGAAGCTGCTGTTATTCTTATGCATTTTCGTTTCTTCTATTTTTTTGTATTTTTATTATTATTTTCGGATCTGGCCATTTTGGCCCTTTTTGATGTAATTTTTTTGTATTTTTTAATTTAATTTTTTGGATTTTTGGATTATTGTAAATATTTGTAAATTAAATTTTATTCATTTTTTTTATTATATTTGCTATGGACAGATTTTTTTTGGTTGAAGTGGATGAGAATGATTAAATCGGGCCAAGCCCAATCAAAACCAAACATAGGCCCAACTTAGAAAAATGGCTGAAATGAAGCCCAATTAGAACAAACGCTAAAATCAAGCCCAATCGCAAACGCTAAAATCGGGCTCGAATTGAACAAATGCTAAAACAAAGCCCAAATTCAACAAACGCTAAAATAAGGCCCAAATTCACAAGCGTAGGACCAAATAAGAAGAGTAGGCCCCAAGTAAGCTCGAAACTAACTTAGTAAAAAAAAGAAGTAAAAAGAAGCGGACAAAATTGGGGTATGACAGCTGCCCCTCTTTATTTGGATTTTGACAAGGAATACGAATTGGCCGAAACATATTCCGAGGCAAAATGAAAATAAAGAATTCAGAAGTTATACCGATTTTGTCTACTTGGAGAAACCTGAGCTTTCTTTTCTTTTTCCTTCTCTTTTTTATTTATTATTTTTTTATTATTTTTCGTTTTATATGGATTTTAACAAAGAATATGAATTGGCCGAAACATATTCCGAGGTAAAATGAAGATAAAGAGTAGACACTTTCGTGTCGATGCGAAAACCGTAAATAAACACCGACGTGTGGGCAAAAAAGGTAAAACGGGAACTTGGCGTGCAGAAAGCGGTAAACGGGCACTTGGCGTGCAGAAAGCGGTAAATGGGCACTTGGCGTGCAGAAAGCGGTAAATTGCCCAGGCTGCCTAAAACCTGTAATCCTTAAACGGACTCTTGACGAATCCGAGTTTGCACGTGGCTTTGAGGAGCACGCTTCCTGTTGGCCTATTCGAGCGACCGGGGGGATCGTTATCAGCTCCGGAACTGATATACTGATCAATGCACGGCGTCCACTGTATCTTAGGCTGATACAACTATTCCGTTGAACCTCACATGGGGCTGCGGTCCATCGCGTTGCTCGTACACGACGTGAGACCTGGACAGAAGGGAGCGTTGAACTCTGACGAGAGCGGTTTTGAACTCCAAACTGCAATGCGCGCTTGAGCGCTGAACTGAAAAACATTTGAACTCCGAACTAAGGGAGCATTTTCTGGGAATTGAGGGCGAGGATTAACACCGAAGTATTTATCCGTCCTTGTACCTGCAAGTGATAAGAACAAATGCATGTAATGCAAATGCCATGATTGCTTTTTGATGGGATGAATGTGATGTGATGCAGGAGCTTCTTCTTGCTTGCATGAATTTTTTTGTCTATGTTTGATGAATGCAATGCATGAGTTTTATTCGTTTTATTGCTCTTTTGCTCTCCTCTTTTTTTTTTAATCCCCCTTTTTATTGTTTTTTTTTCTTCTTATTTTTGTTGCTCTTTTGCTCTTTTTGGCTTTTCTTTCACTGGTTCAACCAAATCGTAGAACTTGCGTCCCGAGGCACGATGATCGTCCATAATGGTGTGAGGGTCATGCTCCAGCCTTTTTTGTGAATTATTTTGACGCGCTCAGTGCTTTTGTCTGGCTTTTATGAATTTACCTGATTGAGAGATCATTTCTTTCCTCATGATTTTCAAAAGTTTCTGTTCTGGAGTGGCCCAATAGGCCCAACGAGACAGTCTAGCGCAGCCTACAGCAATGGGGTGCTGCGCGCAGCAGCCAGGTGCAACCTGGGCCAGCGGCCCACTCGACCAAGGCCGGCCCAACGCGGCCCATCATCTGCCTTGCTCCGCAAGATGCGGCCGATCCCGTAAAATGCGCAACGGCTAGAACGCCAGTCTTATATATACCACACCAGCATGTGGCTTCAGGTATGTTTTACTCACCTTGTGACCCTGCCCGTTGAAGCACCTCTGACTTGAGCGTTGGAGTGCCTTTGCAGGTACCACCCGCGTGCGGCTTACAACTCGGTCCCTCATCACAGCGACCGATCAACGTCATCAACAACAACCCATCGTATTGATCAGGTACGATCAATTGGCGACCACAGTGGGAGGCCCGAGCGCTATTCCACATCAAACCATGCCGCCACGCCAGAAACGCACTTCTTCCAGGCTCAACTCCTCTGGGCAGAACCGACCTCAACGGACCCCAGAGGGCATGCCTGTGACCGTTCATGAATCACAAGATGAGCCTCGCCAAGAACCCTCAGTACAGGGCGGTCGCGGGCCAGTTACCCAACCAGCCCCGCAACTACCGGCCGAGCTGGCCGAAGCAGGAATTCCAGAAGCGTTGCCAGAGCACGTAACCCAGGCGCTCATACAAATTCTGGAGCAAAAGAATCAAGTGATCGCTGATCGAGACGAACTGATCGAACGTTATGAGAGAGGTTCGATCTCAATCCGCCCGCGAGCGGACAGCGGCCACCGAGGCCAACCATCCCGGCCCCATCGTTCACCACCACGAAGAGAAGCTCCTCGTCGTGGCGTATCCCGACGCAATCCTCCAAGAAGGGCGATCGTGCACAGGTCGCCTCCTCGTCGAAGAAGTCGCCATCATCGCTCCCCCGAAGAAGATTACGACTACGCTGACTCAAGCTACCGACCAGAGTCAGAAGGGTCGCCAACAAGATACTCGTCCAACGAGTCCTCAGGATCCCGCCGATCAAGAAGCAGGTCGTGGGACTCGTATGAGGAGTTCGACGACTACAGCAACGGGGAGATTAGAGATGTCTCCCATGCCAACAGCCGACCGAGAAGGAACAATTCAGAGCGGCCTAGAAGACGATCGTCGCCACGTGCTCCACAATACCATGGACGCCCTCCAATCGCTGATAGACTCCTTGGTCAACCGGTCGGCCTTTACGGTTTGCCCGTCGACCAAGCTTATGCCGCCATGCAGCCTTACGGGCAGAATCCCATCCCGACCGGGCAGGGGCCTTTCACCAGCGAGATTAGGCGCTATCGCATCCCAAGGGACCTGAGGAAGCCCCCAAACCTGAACAAGTTCAACGGTCGCGGGGATCCAGACAAACATTTGATGTACTTCAACAACTACTGTAGCTACAGGGAGCTGGGACGAACGATGAAGTGCAGACTCTTCCCTCAGTCGCTCGAAGGTCGGGCGCTAGAATGGTGGGAATCTCTGCGTCCCAACTCGGTCGCTTCTTGGGAAGGCCTTGTGGCAATGTTCTTGGCCAATTACACAGCCAACCGTTGTCAATATCGTTACGAAGAGCACTTGGATTCGGTCGTCCAAGGAGAAAATGAATCATTGAGGGAGTTTATCGACCGGTTCATGACAGAGGCCGATACAGTCCGCAACCTGTCAGATACGGACAAGCTGAAGTACCTCAAGCGTGGTATAAGAAAAAACCACAGATTCGCTGAAGAGTTTTCTCTGAACCGCTACTACGACCTCGGCCTGTTCCTCAGAAGGGCCAACGACCATATGGGTTATGAGGAGCAACTAGCGGCCGACAAGGGCGCCCGCGCGCGTCCCAAGGAAGAAACTAGCAGGTCGGCCAAGGGGCAAGACCATAGTAAGCCCGAGTACCGGCCCAAAAAGTACGAGCAGCGTACAAAATTAAACACTCCGATCGCGCAGATCTTTACGGAGTGCCAGAACAATGAATTCACTGGTGTGAGGCGACCTGATCCTTTAGTATTGAAGAAAGGAGGTCGGCCTACAAAGAAATACTGCAGATATCACAAGAGCAAGGGGCATGACACCAATGACTGCATGGCCCTAAAAGATGACATAGAAGACCTCATACAGAAGGGCAAGTTGAGGCAGTATGTCAAAGATGATGGTAACGATCGCCCTGATCAAAGAGCCGTTGGCCAACCCGCCAATGACAAAGGTAAGGCGATCGTTAACTCAACGATCGAGCAAGCGCGGAACAGTTCAGAGGAAGAGCGCGACCCCAGACAATCAAAGGGCCGCAACGTAGCCATGGTCATCCATGGAGGTAATCCTTTGGACATCAGAGAATCCAACAAGGCGATGAAGAGGAAGTGGAACGAACTCATGATGGTCGGTTCAACTTCAACCCCACGGCTGGCCTCGAATAGGCCGCCCATTTCCTTTGGGGACAAAGACTTGCTTGACGGAAAGGTTAATAATTATGTACCCTTGGTAGTATCGGCCGTAATGGCCAACACTGAGGTCAGAAGAATACTGGTCGACCAGGGGAGCTCGGCCGACATCATGTTCGAAGAATTGATTGACAAGTTGAATGTGGATAGGAGCGAGATTATTCCCCAAGCAGTACCCACTCCACTGACCGGGTTCAATGGGGCGACCACCTACCCATTGGGGACGATAGAATTACTAGTCACTTTTGGAGATGACACGAGCGGCAGCACGTCGTACAGGACGGTCAGAACGACGTTCTTAGTTCTGCCAATCAGATCGTGTTACCACTGCATCATTGGCCGCCCAACTCTGGGGAAATTGGAGGCCGTAGCCTCAACTGTACATCTGAAGATGAAGTTTTACAGTAAAAACGACCAAGTGGTGACAGTGATGGCCGACATGGAGGCGGCTATGAGGAGCCATTTCCTCTATCAAGAAATTTGCGACATGGAGGTGACGAATGCTAAACCTCAGAATCTTGGAGAGGGGCATCAGGTCAATGTGGCCGACCTAGATGCTCGATACGACCCTGATAGCGACCCAGAGGACGACGACGATGATTTAGCCCGCGAGCTAAAGAATAGACTCAAGAGGCCTGAGCCCCACGGAGAATTGATCGATATTCAGTTAATGGACGACCCAACTAAAACAGTTAAGTTGGGGAGCGACCTACCTGAAGAAGACAAGCAAGAGCTCATCACCTGTCTCAGGGATTACGCGGACCTTTTTGCATGGCAGGCATCAGACATGCCCGGTATCCCAATTGAAATTGCCTGCCACCAACTGTCCGTTGATGAGACAGCAAGGCCGGTCGCACAAAGGAGGCGAACTCAGAGTGAAGAGAAAGCACTGGCGGCCGCTCAGGCAGTTGATGACCTCATCAAGGCCAACTTCATTGAGGAGATCAAGTATACAACATGGCTCTCCAACGTCGTGTTGGTAAAGAAGAAAAATGGTAAGTGGCGCATGTGCGTCGATTATACCGACCTGAACAAGGCATGCCCGAAGGACGCCTTTCCACTGCCAAGCATTGACAAATTGGTCGACGGGGCAGCGGGCTATAAACTTCTGTCTTTCCTAGACGCCTATTCAGGATACAATCAGATCACCATGTACCCACCCGATCGTCATAAGACCGCGTTCATGACCGATCGGGGAAACTTCCAGTACAAGGTAATGCCTTTTGGTCTCAAGAACGCCGGAGCGACCTATCAGAGAATGATGAGCAAGGTTTTTAGGCGTCAGATCGGTCGCATATCAGAGGTCTACTTGGATGACATGATAATTAAGAGCAAGACCGACCAGGACCATATCAACGACCTAAGGGAAATCTTTGAGGAAGCAAGGAAGAATTCTTTAAGGCTGAATCCAGAGAAGTGCACCTTCGGAGTAAGGGCGGGCAAGTTCCTGGGCTTCCACTTAACAGAGCGAGGGATTGAAGCGAACCCTGATAAGTGTAGGGCGGTCGCCGACATGAGGCCACCCACTACGAAGAAAGAGATCCAGCAATTGAATGGTATGGTCGCTGCCCTATCGCGATTCATACCTAAATCAGCGTGCAAATCTCTTCCACTGTTCAAGCTTTTGAAGAAGGAAGTCGAATTTGAATGGACCGATCAATGCCAGCGAGCATTGGACGAGCTGAAGGCGGCACTGACCAACCCGCCCATCATGACCAAGCCGCAACCGGGGGAGACACTTTACTTGTACTTGGCCATAACGGACGAAGCCATGAGCGCCGTTCTGGTCAGGGAATGCGACCTAAAGCAAAACCCGGTCTATTTCATCAGCAAGGTTTTTCAAGGACCAGAAATCAGGTACCAGAAGATTGAGAAACTAGCCTTGGCATTACTTGTGGCCGCTCGTAGATTACGTCCTTACTTCGTCGCTCATCAGGTCGTGGTAAGGACCGACCAGCCTATTAGGCAAATCCTTCACCGACCTGACCTTGCAGGGCGTATGATCAAGTGGGCTGTGGAACTCAGTGAGTTTGGAATCAAGTTTGAGGCCAGATCGGCCGCTAAGGCACAAGTGTTGGCCGACTTCATCGCTGAGATGACCCCAAATCCAGACGATCAGGCCGTCACTACCTGGACTTTGCACGTAGATGGATCCTCCAACAGCAAAGGAAGTGGGGCCGGCTTGATACTTGAGAACTCGGAAGGACTTACTGTTGAAGTATCATTAACTTTTGCATTTCATACTTCAAATAACCAGGCCGAGTATGAGGCGTGCATTGCCGGGCTGCAGCTAGCCAGAGAGTTCAATGTCGACCGTGTCGAACTTCACTCCGACTCTCTACTGGTAGTATCCCAAATTCAGGACTTATACGACGCAAAGGACGACGTCCTGAAGAATTATTTGGCCAAGGTAAGGGATCTGCTCAGGCAATTCGACCGAGCAGAAGTTAAGCACGTCCCCAGGACAGAGAACGTGAGGGCTGACATCCTATCAAAGTTAGCCAGTACAAAGGCTCCGGGGAATCACAGAAGTCTAATTCAGGAGACATTAACTCGACCGAGCGTGTCTACTAAGCCCGCTCAACCATTAGCCATCCTAGCGGTCGACCCAGACAGAGACTGGATTACTCCCATCTTGCAGTATATTCTTAATGGGGTAGAACCTTGCGACCCGAAGGCAGCAAAGCTCCTGAGGTTGCGGGCGACCAAATATTCAGTGATTGAAGGAAGACTGTACAGAAGGGGCTTTTCATCCCCATTGCTGAGATGTCTTACGTCGGTCGAAGCCGACCATGTACTCAGGGATATCCATGAAGGCGATTGTGGTAGCCATCAAGGTGGTCGGTCGGTTGCTAAGAAGGCACTCAGGGCCGGATACTATTGGCCGACCATGGAAGAGGATGCCAAGTTACTTGTGCAGAAGTGCAAGAAATGCCAGATCCACGCAGACGTGCACATAGCGCCCTCAACAGAACTGCACAGCCTAACCCCACCTTGGCCGTTCGCTTGGTGGGGCATGGACTTGCTCGGCCCCTTTCCACCTGCACCAGGTCAGCTGAAATTCCTGATCGTTGCGGTCGACTACTTCACCAAGTGGATAGAAGCAGAGCCACTTGCCACCATTACCTCAGCGAAGGTATCTAAGTTCTTTGGGAAGAATGTGCTCGCCCGCTTCGGAGTGCCTCAGCAACTGGTGACGGATAACGGAACTCAGTTTGCAGATAGAAAATTCAGAGAAATGCTGGCCGGCCTTGGCGTGAAACAGCGTTTCACCTCGGTCGAGCACCCGCAAACCAATGGCCAGGCAGAAGCGGCCAACAGGGTAGTACTACGCGGGCTGAAAAGAAGATTAGATGAAGCCAAAGGCAATTGGGCAGAAGAGCTACAGTCGGTCCTTTGGGCCTACAGAACGACCCCCCACTCATCGACCGGGGAGTCACCATTTAGACTGGTCTATGGTACTGATGCGGTCATCCCGATTGAGATGGGAGAGCTAAGTTGGAGGACGACCAACCCACCAACCCCGGCCGCAAATGAGCAAGCAACAAGAGAAGAACTCGACCTGGTTGATGAGCTGCGAACTAAGGCGTCACTTAGGGAGCAACTCATCAAACAGAAGGTCGCTGCAAGATACAACGCCCGCGTCCAGAAGAGGGAATTCTCCATTGGACAGCTAGTCCTCAGGAGGGCCGACGTAGGGAATAAGAACGCTCGTCAGGGAAAGCTCGCCCCGAACTGGGAAGGACCATACCGTGTCATCAGCAAGACTGGAAAGGGAGCGTACGAGCTGGAAACCATGGAAGGGGCGACCATCCCCAGAACATGGAACGCTGATAAACTCAGAAAATATTATGTTTAAGTTGTAAGCATTGATCGATCAATAAAGAACAGGCGGTCGCTCTTTTTCCCCGCAGGGGTTTTTTACTGAGGACCGACCTTAAAATTCCACTTGTGTTTTATTTTCATGCAAATTGAATGCACGGTCGCTCACCATGCGAGTAGCAGTCGAGCGACCAGAAGAGTGCCATCGAATGGCCCAAACGAGAGCCGCCGAGCGGCCTAAAAAGAGTGCCATCGAATGGCCCAAACGAGAGCCGCCGAGCGGCCTAAAAAGAGTGCCATCGAATGGCCCAAACGAGAGCCGCCGAGCGGCCTAAAAAGAGTGCCATCGAATGGCCCAAACGAGAGCCGCCGAGCGGCCTAAAAAGAGTGCCATCGAATGGCCCAAACGACATTCTTTGGTCGCGACCGACCATATCAATAAAGAATTAAGTCCAAGTATAAAGCGATTAAACGGGTTGGAATTCAGATAGAAATTGTCAGAAATTGTAATTGATTACAAATAAGGACGCCTCGGTCGAAACCCGGGCGCCCCATTTAAACACCGCTCGCAGGCGGGCAAAGATTACAACAAGAAATTACAATTTAAGAGTCGATGGGGGCTTGAAAGATGACCATCTCTTCTTGAATAACCTTCCCCTTTGACATCTTCACAGGGCGAATGATCTTCTGCTCGGTCGCACGATGCATGCTTTGAACGATCTCGCGATCGACCAGCAAATCAGGATAGAGAATCTTGATCTGGCCGACCGCATTTTCGAACTGACCCTCTGCAGCTCCCTTCGCCTTGTCAAGAACGGCTTTGTAGCGACCTCTTAAACTGTTCTTCTCCGCCTCCACCGCCTCCATCTCAGTTTTCAGCCCAGCGACCTGGCTGGACAGCTCTTTATTCTTTGAAGAGAGGCGTTCGACCTCTTTCTCAGCTGTTTCCTTATCAGCGACCGCCTTGTCCAGAGAAGACTCGGCCAGTGTTTGAGCAGAGACAGCAGCCACAAGCTGGCGTTCTGCTTCGCCAAGCTTCCTCTCATTGTCAGCGGCCGCTTCGACTTTCTTGAGCAGGTCGTCGCGCTCGCCCCTCAGTTCTGCGAGCAATGACAAGGCAGAATTCAATTTAAAGTTTTTATCGACTAGGTCGTCTTCAAGCAATGAATATCTATGGACGAGACGCCTACCTTCCAAGCGATCCGATTCTTCGTCTCGGTACTTCTTGAACAGAGCGCCAGCGGCCTTCATCGCCTCGGCCATCACCTCGAAAGGTTCCTCCTTGAAGCGGGCACAATCTTCATCACCCAACCCAAGCAGATCGATGTTGGGCCCGTGGCTTTTTCCACTCTTGTGCTTCTTCCTCTCACCCCCATCATCGACCGACCTAGGTCTTTTGGATTTTCCTTGATGTTTGGGCGGGCTGCTCAGGTCGATTGCTTGGGCTGGTGTGCTCGCCCGAAGAGCCTGACGATCAGGCTGAGATCCGGTCGCAGCAGTTTGAGGTGTACCCCCAGATTGAGCCGCCGGTATGACGCGGACGGGCGAAGTATCGCCATCCTCGGCCGCCCATTGCTCCAGCAGGTCGAAGTCACCCATGTTGGCCATCTTAACTGCGAAGGCAAAAGCAGATGGTTAGAAACATTTAACAAGATAAACTGACAGAAAATAAAAGGTGTGAGCGACCACCGACCAAGAGCGGCCTTGACATTCTTCTTGGTACGAGCATCAACAATGCTTTTAACTTTGATGCGACCATCAGGGACTAGGGACGCAATCCTTCTCAGTCTATGGATCGTTTCCCTGTCCAGGTCGTCCAAATCAGCGTCCTTAAAAGCATATTGTCCCGGTTTTTTGGAGAAGTGGTTGAAACTCCACTCTGTAGGAAACAGGGGGGTTCCTTCTTGATCGTTAGTCATTTGGGCGATCGCATTTTGGGCCTCGGCCGACTCAGGAACGACCCAAAAGTATTCTTTTTTCCACCCGGTCGTCAATGATTCCAGATATGGCTTGAACAAATTGCTTGTCGACCGGTTCTTTAATGAGACCGCTTCCTTGCGGGCACCCTTGGAGCCTTTTTCGTAAATATAGCTCATCTCAAACAAATGGAAAAACAGTCGGATGGAGACCGGTCGTCTCAGAACCACTAGGACATCTTCAAACGCCTGCAGGAACGCCCAAGCGTTCGGGTTCAGCTGAGAGGGGGCGACCTGAAGATACCTTAGGACCATGCGTTGGAACCTGGAGAATGGTGGAATTATACCCATACGTTCGAAAACGATGCGGTACATGGTGAATTTTAACACATCAGTACAGGCCGCAATATCTTCGCCCTTGGCCATTCCTTCTACCCTCCAACCTTCATTCAATTCGGTCGCAAGAAACTCCAGGTCTTGGCTTCCCCGTTGAATCTTGCTACGCTGGCCCCTCAGGTTGAGAGAAACCCAAGACATCTCTTGTGTAGCAGCGACCTCAGGATCTTCTCCCTGGTTGCCCTGCTGATCTCTGTCGGCCGTCTCGGCCACGTCGGTCGCAGTACGGTCAGCGCCTTCCTCAGAGGCAACCCGTGCGTTGCTCTCTGCAATATCAGCAACTACCCCCTCGGAGTACGGGGCCCCACTTCTGTCCGGCCGCGTTCCGGATCTGCTGCTCTGGGACGACGACCCAGAGGAAGATTCGTCGCTAGAAGTGGACGACCGGGCTGGGGAAGGATTCTGTTCCACCGGTCGTGTCATATTCTGCGCAAGGGAAACGGCCGGGACTCCCAATATACGGCGAGTTTGTTTAGTACGCGCCAGAATGAACCTGTGGAGGGGAATAACAGTCAGGGTCTTGCTCGCGCGTGGGAAGGGGCGACGTGGTCGTCCCCAGACCTGACACCCCCTCCATCAGATGGGACATCAAAAATCAAATAAAGTAAGAGCGGTCGCAATTACCTGGAATTAGAGCAGGAGGATTTCGAACGAGCTTCGACGACAGCGAGCGAGCTTTTGCAGAAGCGAGCGAGCTTGAAGCGAGCGATCAGCGAGAGCAGCGGAGAATTCGGAGAAAAGTGCAAATGATGTGCCCTATGAGTCCCTTATATAATGGGCCAACCGTCATCATGGGCCGGAAGTGAAGAGGCGCGACTCTTCATGTACCATCATAACTTAAACTCCTCGAATCTCTAAACGTCACCTCATTAAAGCAGCTGTCGCCTCAGCACTCATGACGATTTATTGTCAGGCATCACCCCCGAGACGGCACCTGGCCCGTATGGCCAGGCCGCGTGGCAGCGACCACGCAATCAAATTATCAGCGATCGGCCAGGCTACGTGGCAGCGACCGCCTTCCCATCGGCCAAACGTCACATCATCTCAAACAGAGGTCGGCAGCGACCGACGCCAAACTCAGCGATTAATAGGCGGCAGCGACCGTCAGTCACCCTTCCACAACTCGAATGCAGGGGGCAACGATTCAAGCCTCAGCCCGCTCTCAAGCGACCTAGGCTTGGGGGGCAACTGTTCTGGAGTGGCCCAATAGGCCCAACGAGACAGTCTAGCGCAGCCTACAGCAATGGGGTGCTGCGCGCAGCAGCCAGGTGCAACCTGGGCCAGCGGCCCACTCGACCAAGGCCGGCCCAACGCGGCCCATCATCTGCCTTGCTCCGCAAGATGCGGCCGATCCCGTAAAATGCGCAACGGCTAGAACGCCAGTCTTATATATACCACACCAGCATGTGGCTTCAGGTATGTTTTACTCACCTTGTGACCCTGCCCGTTGAAGCACCTCTGACTTGAGCGTTGGAGTGCCTTTGCAGGTACCACCCGCGTGCGGCTTACAACTCGGTCCCTCATCACAGCGACCGATCAACGTCATCAACAACAACCCATCGTATTGATCAGGTACGATCAGTTTCGCAATGAGTTTAATGCTCTGATTTATGCACGTTTTCATAATTCATTTATCATCTACCATAAAACATCATTTTAAAGCACAAATGAAAAGGAAGCAATGACAAAACAATAAGCAGACGAAGTGAAGAGTTTGGACTTTTATTCATATGGAAATCGAACGCGCAAAAGGTCGCGCCGACTGAAAAGAGTACATTGAGAACTTTGAAACTAAGAAAAAAACGAGAAAAATGGACGCAACAGATCTTATGAGCGTTTTTCGTCTTTGGAGTGTTGATGCCAATCACCCATACTTATATCCTTGATCACCCTTTTATCCAAGCTTTTGGAGACGCTGCTTGCCTCTTTTACTTTTTTCAGTCCAACCTTTCTGACCCTAATTTTTGCCTGGACCGCTCTTTGCGAGTTTTCAGTCCACCGGGTCGCTCTTTTTTTGCCTAGGCCGCCCTTTCGGGTTTTCAACCTAGCGAGCTAATTCTTGCTTGGCTCATTTTTCTCTTTTTCCTTTTTATTTTTCTCAGGCGTAATATTTCTTGACTGAATCTGAATTGACTGGGTTTCTGAGTTCTTCACCATCCATGTTGGTGAGTATCAATGCTCCTCCAGAAAAGGCTTTCTTTACCACATATGGTCCATCATAGCTAGGAGTCCATTTCCCACGGGGGTCACTCTGGATAGGCAGAATCTTCTTGAGCACAAGGTCTCCCTCGCTGAATTCTCGGGGACGAACCTTCTTGTCGAAAGCTGTCTTCATCCTTTGTTGATACAACTGGCCATGACATAGGGCAGCAATTCTTTTCTCCTCAATGAGATTCAGCTGATCCAGACGAGCTTGGACCCATTCTGCTTCTTCCAACTTGGTTTCCATCAGTACCCGCAGAGAGGGTATCTCAACTTCAATGGGGAGGACTGCTTCCGACCCATACACCAAAGAGAAAGGGGTTGCCCCGGTAGTACGCACTGAGGTACGATACCCATGCAAGGCGAATGGAAGCATCTCGTGCCAATCTTTATAGGTTACTACCATCTTTTGCACAATCTTCTTGATATTCTTGTTGGCCGCTTCAACTGCCCCATTCATCTTGGGACGGTATGGAGAAGAATTATGATGTTGGATTTTGAAGTCCTCGCATAAATCTTTCATCATCTTACTGTTCAAGTTGCTGCCATTATCTGTGATAATCTTATCCGGAAGCCCATAGCGGCAAATCAAATCTTTCTTCACAAACTTAGCAACCACAGAGCTGGTAATGCTGGAATATGAAGCAGCTTCAACCCACTTGGTGAAGTAATCAATAGCGACCAGGATGAAGCGATGCCCATTTGATGCCTTAGGCTCGATAGGACCTATGACGTCCATGCCCCACATTGAGAATGGCCAAGAGGCGGTCAAGACATTTAGGGAAGCAGGTGGTACATGAATATGATCAGCGTAAATCTGACACTTGTGACATCTTCTTACGAAACTATAGCAATCCGATTCCATTTGCAACCAATAATAGCCAGCTCTTAATATTTTTCTTGCCATGGTGTGCCCACTGGAATGAACCCCAAATGAGCCTTCATGGATTTCTCTCATGATTTTTGTTGCCTCTTCTTCTGTCACACACCTTAAAAGGACCATATCATAATTTCTCTTGTATAAAACTTCACCACTCAAAAAGAAATTCCTTGACAATCTTCTGAGGGTTCTCTTGTCATTCTCTGACGCTCCAGGAGGGTATTCTCTGTTCAAGATGTACTGCTTGATGTCATAATACCAGGGCTAGTTATCAGACTCTTCCTCGACGACCATGCAATAATGATGTGCTGGCAAATCTCGATGCTGAATCCCGATGTGAGTCAAGCTTTTGTCGCAGCTGATATTAAACATTGAAGACAAAGTGGCTAGTGCATCAGCCAACTGATTCTCGTTGCGAGGGAAGTGCTGGAATGTGATTTCTTCAAAAGGCTCAACCAGCTTTAGAACGTAATCTCGGTAAGGGATCAACTTGGAGTCCCTGGTCTCCCAATCACCGTTCACTTGGTGAATTACTAGAGCTGAATCTCCATACACATCAAGTCTCTTAACTTTCCAATCAATGGCTGCCTGGATACCAAGAATGCATGCCTCATACTCTGCGATATTATTAGTGACGTAGAAGCTTAGTCTGGCAGTGAATGGGATGAAGCGATTATCAGGGGAAATCAGCACTGCCCCGGCTCCGTGCCCATACATATTGGAGGCACCATCGAACACCATTCTCCATCTTTCATCTTCTGGGGATTTCCCTTCTTCAAACAAAGCCATGATATCTTCATCAGGAAAGTCATACTGCATAGGCTGATAATCTTCAACAGGCTGGTGTGCCAGGTACTCGGCCAGCGCACTACCTTTAATTGCTTTCTGAGTGACATATAGGAGATCATATTCTGATAACTGCATTTGCCAACGGGCAAGTCTCCCTGTAAGTGCGGGCTTCTCGAAGATATACTTGATAGGATCCATTTTAGATACCAACCAAGTGGTGTGACTTAGCATGTACTGCCTCAAACGATGAGCAGCCCAAGCTAAAGCACAACAAGTCTTTTCTAGCAGCGAATACCTTGTCTCACAGTCAGTGAATTTCTTGCTCAAATAGTAAATGGCATGCTCTTTCTTCCCGGATTCATCATGTTGCCCTAACATGCAACCCATCGAGCTGTCTAGTACAGTTAGGTACAGGATCAGAGGTCTGCCGGGTACAGGGGGCGTCAAGATAGGTGGATTCTGAAGATATTTCTTGATCTTTTCGAATGCTTCTTGACAATCATCATTCCATTTGGTCTCTTGATTCTTGCACAAAAGTTTGAAGATTGGTTCACAAGTGGCAGTCAACTGGAATATGAACCTAGAGATGTAGTTCAGTCTTCCGAGAAAACCCCGAATCTCTTTTTCTGTTTTAGGGACTGGCATCTCAAGAATCGCACGCACCTTGTCTGGATCGACCTCTATCCCCTTTTGGCTGACGATGAAACCCAACAACTTTCCTGATCGCACGCCAAAGGTACACTTGGCAGGGTTTAATCTGAGCTTGAATTTTCTCAACCGCTCGAAGAGCTTTTGCAAGTTGACGATGTGTTCCTCATCAGTTTTAGACTTGACGATCATATCATCCACGTAGACCTATATTTCCTTGTGCATCATGTCATGAAACAACGTTACCATAGCCCTTTGATAAGTAGCACCGGCGTTCTTCAACCCGAATGGCATGACTCTGTAACAGAATGTTCCCCAAAGAGTTGTGAAAGTTGTCTTCTCCATATCCTCAGGAGCCATCTTGATCTGGTTATACCCTGAATACCCATCCATGAAGGAGAACAGTGAATGTTGCGCCGTACTATCCACTAAGACATCAATATGGGGCAGGGGGAAATCATCTTTGGGACTAGCACGGTTCAGATCTCTGTAATCAACGCACATTCTAACTTTCCCGTCCTTTTTCGGAACTGGCACGATGTTGGCAACCCATTGAGGATACTTGGCTACCGCTAGGAATCCAGCGTCAAACTGCTTTTTCACTTCATCCCTGATCTTTAAGGACATTTCTGGCTTCATTCTTCTTAGTTTCTGCTTTACCGGAGGGCATTCCGGCTTGACTGGCAACTTATGCACCACTATGTCAGTATCTAAACCTGGCATATCTTGATAAGTCCATGCAAAGACATCAACATACTCATGTAGGAGTTCAATTAGTTTCTTGCGCTCGCCTTCCTTCATTGAAGTACCCACCTTTACTTCCTTCTTGCTGTCCTTTGTGCCTAGGTTAATTATCTCAACGGACTCCCCATGTGCCTGGATAACCTTTTCCTCTTGTTCAACCATTCTCATCAATTCTGGAGGAGTTTCCCAGTCATCCTCAACATCCTCCTCAGCTTGGTTAACGGGGTGATCAAAATTAACATATGAACTGTTGGCATCGTTATTCTCAAAGATATTCATTTTAGATCTGCATTTGCGGGAATAGAAAGAAATGAACAAGCAAAAATAGAAACACAAGAAGGAGACGCGTGATAATAAAAGACAAATTTATTTATTTGAGAATCCAAAACAACATTTTATTGATAGATGATATTTGAAGGAAAAACATGCATGCCCTTATGAAATATCCTAAGGCCTTGGGCAGAGCCAAAGAATTTGCATTACAAAATCATTACTTTGGAATGAAAATAACAGGGAAATCAATGATCTTCCAATTATCAAGCTCTTCATCTGCAGCACTGCGACGCACCAAGTCCACGCCTTTGTCTTCCACAACTGATTCTTCCTCAATGACGGCCACCTGATCGGGATCCAGCATACCCGCATTCCTAAAGCTCCGAGAGAGATCATAGATAGGAATCTTCTTCAAGCCTGGTTCCCGTCCCTGAAGCTTAGCTAGCCTCCTTTCTCGCTTTTCCTCAGCCATTCTCTTCTTATCAGCCTGAGTGGGCCAATATCCTAACCCACGCCTATCCTTGTACTCTTGCAGCTGAACCGGCGTCAGAACTCCTTGCTCGTACTTTCCCAACCCTTTTCCGATCTGGTAACCATTTTGCAGCATGACTTTGGCTACCATGATAGCAGCGTCAGATATTTTTGGTACGGGCAACTGGGCCTCTTCCCCCACAAAAGCAGCATTTGCAATTTCTAGTGATTGAAAGGCAGATTCAAGTGATTCTTCTGCAGCCTCAATGTATTGAGAGGGATGGGGCTTGCTAACGATGAACTCTTCTTCTCCAAAAACGACTATCAGCTTGTCGTCGACTACAAACTTAAGCCTCTGGTGGAGGGATGAAGGGACAGCACCGGCAGCATGAATCCAGGGTCTCCCCAGGAGACAACTGTAGGATGATGCAATGTCCATGATCTGAAAATTCACATAAAATACTTCTGGCCCTATCTGCATCTGGAACTCCATTTCTCCCATAACCTCCTTCTTGGATCCGTCAAATGCCCTAACTAGTGTTGAGCTAGGCTTCATATATGAACAGTCTACATTTAATCTGCTCGTAGTAGATTTGGGCATGACATTCAAAGAGGATCCATTGTTGATGAGGACCCTGGAGAGTGTATATTCACCACATCTAACTGAAATGTGAAGTGCCTGATTATGCCCCTTTCCCTCAGGGGTGAGCTCATCATCGGTAAAAGTGATATAATTGGATGCAACAATATTCCCTACAATGCCACCGAGCTGGTCAGCAGTGATGTTCTGAGCTACATGAGCTTCATTCAATACTTTCATTAGGGCTGCACGGTGAACCTCAGAATTGAGCAGTAGGGACATGATAGAGATCTTTGCAGGGGTGTGGTGCAGCTGGTCCAACACTTTGTAATCACTCTGACGCATGATCTTCAGAAATTCAGTGGCTTCTTGTTCTGACACTTTCCTACTTTCCTTGGGTTCTTGCGCTTTGCCTTTGCGAATTCTTTCCTCCTCCTCCTTTGAGGGACCTTCTTTCAGGACTTCAGGGGCATAAACACGTCTGCTTCTAGTGACTCCGCTGCTTCCCGCAATGTTGGTGACATCGGGAACAACTTGAGGTGTCTGAATTGGAACTGACACCCCATAGCTCATTGGAACAGCGTTGTTCTTTTGAGGAGCTGGGACAGGAATCACAATGGCCTTAGGTTTCTCCACGATCGGCTTTCGGCTATGCGGGACCTCAATAGGTACCTGAACATTTTCATTCTTATCTGACTCGAAGGTCAGCACATCTTCCTCTTTCTCTTGCACACCCATTTGGATTATATGACGATCCAACAGGTCCTGCAAAACTGTCTTGAAGGTCTCACATGTTCCGACACAATTATCATCAACACATACTTCTTTCTGAGCACATCCTCTCTCAATGACCCCGAACTTGCATAGCTTTGCATGAATGACCTCTAAGGGTGTTTGGATACACTCCACAGTTCTGATTAAGGATTGACTTCCCGTATCATGGATGGCATTGGTTGCATGTTTCTGATGACCAGGCAGCGGATTAGTTGTGATGCTCGGGTCCTCTTGTTTGAAGGTTATCCCTTTGGCATCAATAAGATCTTGCACTACAATTTTGAATGCCTTGCAGTCCTCAACAGCGTGTCCTACTGCCCCTTCATGAAATGCACAGGTAACATTGGGATTGTAGCCTCGGAAGTAGGGTGGTTGAACTGGTCTCATGGGTCTGGTATTGATGAGTTTGTTTGTAGAAAGATAGTTGAAGAGGTCAGTATAGGACATGGGGATGGGATCAAAGGTGGTCTGTTTTTTGTCTGGGTAGCTTTTGTGGTAGTTATTTTGTGGTGGAAGGGTTGGTCGTGTTTGAGCGGGGACAGGGATGTTTTGTGGTTGATAAGGTGGGCTTATGGTGATGGCGTTGGTTTCTCCTTCTTTCTTCTTTGGAAATCCGGAGAATGGCTTCTTCTGGGTGGTTATACTTGTGGAACCATGGGCAATCTTGCCGCTTCTCATTCCGTTTTCTAGTCTTTCACCGATGATTACCATGTCTGAGAAATTGGAAGACACGCTGCTGTCATACCCCAATTTTGTCCGGCTTAGGTCCAAACCCTAATTTTCCACACAAAAATAAATTATGCATCACTTTTAGGGTTAGAATGCACGTTTTGGGAGGTTAGAGTCAAAAAGGGCATTTTTGGTCATTTCTCAGGGTCTATGAAAATGATTTTTGCAATAAGCCTCATGCATCAAATTAGGGTTTTTGAAAATGTGTTATGTATGCATGGCAAGTTTTGGAAAAATATGTTATGCATGCATGGCAAGCTTTGGGAAATATTTTATGCATGCATGTCAAAAAACACTTTTGTGGAAAGCAAGAATTGATTTCTATTCTGTTCCAAAGGCTCAAGAATCGATTCCTCATTGTGTTAACTAAGTAAGGAATCGATTTTCACCTATGAAAAAGGTCCTGAAAATCGATTCCCACTATTTCCAAAGGCTCAAGAATCGATTCCTCATTGTGTTAACTAAGTAAGGAATCGATTTTCACCTATGCAAAAGGTCCTGAAAATCGATTCCCACTATTTCCAAAGGCTCAAGAATCGATTCCTCATTGTGTTAACTAAGTAAGGAATCGATTTTCACCTATACAAAAGGTCCTGAAAATCGATTCCCACTAATTTCTAAAGCCCAAGGAATCGATTCCTATGTTTTCTAAAAGCAAAGAATCGATTATACTATATTTTGCCTTCATCAAACAATCGATTCATCCTTGCAATAAATGTTTTTAAAAAAATTCTACGCTTCCAAAGCCTATAAATAGGCAGCCTCAAGTCACATTTTGAAAGGAGGAGATTTTTACGAGATCAGAGAAAGGCAGGGACACATTTCACGAGATCTGAGAAGACAACTCTCGTAAATCTCATTTTCCAGTTCTACGCTTCATTTCTGCTCTATTCGCGCCGTTGGTCCGTCTGAGCTGATCTCCTACAAGGGTTAGTCGGGGTTTGCGTTCTTCAGAGTTGTAATATCTGTCTTCATCAAAGGTATTTCAGTCTTTACATTTGTTAAAATTTAATCATTCTGATCCATGCCAAAATTGCCCTATGTGATTTAATTTAGCTGTAGTGTCTTTGTTGATGATGAACCACATGATTCCCACTTATGCCTAGTGCATCATTTTCTAAGTGGGGAAGATGGTCTCAGATGATTCAACCTCCCCTTTCAAACTCTTTCAAAAAAAACATTTTTCATTAGAACTACGTCGCTTTGATTTCCGTTTGGGATACGTAGGAGCGAGCCACGTTCTCGTCAAGCGCAACAAATAAAAATTCTTTTCATCCCCATAAACAAATTATTTTCATAAAAACAAACAAAAAGAATCATTTTCCAACCCATTGTTGCTAATAGCTCATCAGAGCCTCTGTTCGTTTAGCTATTGGTGACAATGTCTTTTTCTCATAAGAATAATAAACGATGGTCCATCATAACCTTTGTTAGTTTGATCATTGTGCAAATCAATCTTTTTTCGAAAATCACTTTCAAAAAGATAATAAAAACGAGTTGTTATCAATAGTCCATCAGAACCTTTGTTCGTTTGACTAGCGGTACAACTCTCTCTTTTTTGAGTATTTAGTAGTGATTCATCATAGCCTCTGCTAGCTTAATCATTTGCTAATGCTCGTCCTATTTCAAAAAACTCACTAAAAAAGATAAAAAACAAAAACTTTTCAAAAAGAACCAAGAACTACGTAGCTTTGAATTCTCCATCGCACCGGGAGATACGTAGGAGCGGGCCACGTCCCGTCAAGCACTTTTTTCTAAAAACCCTTTTTTTTCCCCCCTTTCTCACCAAAAACAAGATTTTCATTAAGTCTTCCCATTCATCTTCAAGCAAGAAATAAATAGGCAAATCTAGTTATTTTTCAAATCAAACGTTAAAACCACACATTTAATTAGAGGTTCCCTTTCGGTAGAAAGGACATGCGCGGTGCTAACACCTTCCTCGCACCTAATCGACCCCCGAACCTATATCTCTAGTTTTCAAAGACCATCCGCCTTTTTTCTAAAAGACCTTTTTTCAATGTTTTGGTCTCAAAATTAAAATATTGGTGGCGGCTCCAAAATTTTTCCACGTTGTACATTGGGAAACCCAAACCGGGATTTTTCGGGGTGCAACAGCTGCCAATCAACCGATCGTAGTATAACGACGGCAGGGTTTCCATGAACATGAAGACTAATTCTTTCTCTAACAAAGGGGGCGTTACTTGTGCAGCCATAGCCCTCCACCGCTGGGCATACTCTTTGAATGACTCATTATCTCTTTTTGCCAGACTCTGCAACTGTGTTCTGTCTGGCGCCATATCTGTATTATACTGGTACTGTCTGAGGAAAGCATCAGCCAGGTCTTTCCAACAATGGATATGGGACGATTCTAGTTGCATGTACCAGTTGAGGGATGCCCCAGCAAGGCTCTCTTGGAAATAATGGATCAACAACTTGTCATCATGAGAATGTGCAGCCATTTTTCTACAGTACATGGTCAGATGGCTTTTAGGGCAAGTCACGCCTCGGTACTTGTCAAAGTCGGGTACTTTGAATTTGGGAGGTAAAACCACATCAGGGATGAGACACAGATCACGAGCTTCTCTTGCTCTAGAGCCCGACCCTTCAATCATCCTTAAGCGTTCCTCTAACATATGATACCTGTCTCTAACTTGAGGAGCTTCAGCAGGGTAGTTCTGAGGAAAACCATTCACACCGTAGTGAGGATTACTCATCGCCACTACGGCTGGGTTCACGTGTGGGTCACGTGAGTGAGTGATATTCCCAGGAATTGGGGGATAGACCGTTACTGGTGAATGAAAGTCGAACGGAGTTCCCGGCGGAATAGGAATCTGAATTTGGCCCTGAAGCGCTCCCGTTCCTCCACCGTTTGTGGCGGAGATGGGTGGGACTTGTTCTGCAACACTAAGGGGATTACCTCCTGCATTAGCCTCGGCTCCCGACGGTGTGTATCCGGATGGGAGTCCCCAAGGCATCCCATGCGTAACTGGTTGGCCCTGGTTATTGGTTCCTGAAGTATGAGCAAAGGTGTTAGTCTCGAGACTCGGAGGGGGAAGAGTGACAGCAACTCCGGTAGTAACGGCGAGATTTTCAGCGGTAGTTCCGTTCCTTAAAGCTTGTAGTATGCTCATCATTTCCGTCATCTGTGCTTCCATTGCCCCTATTTTCGTTCTCAACTCCCGATTCTCTTGAGCCAATTGTTCTGTATTGGGAACCTCAGCAGAGGTGCTACCAAGGTCTGGTTCCCCACTTCCTAAGTCTTCAATAACAGGACCGCCCCGGTCATTCTGGTTAGTTGCCATGAGCCTTGCTTGTAGACGAGTCAGGTATCGATGTTGGCGAACCAGCTTGCCTTTTTCTATTGAGGGAATACACTTTATGAGCACGCGAATTTAAATAAACGAATGCAGATGCAATGCAATATGCATGATTTTATGTTTGTTTGGGTGCCGGGAATCGCGGTGTAATTCGTCTTGTCATAGGCGTGTAGGTCTAAAAATCATTTTATTTTATATATATATATATATATTTTTATTTTTGCTATTATTTTTTGCAACGAAGTTGGAAACAATAGGCAAAACGAACACACTTTATTCAAAAGGAAAGAATACTTCAAACTCGAGAGAAAAGCAAAGTACAATATTCTGAGGACAAAGTACAATATTCAAAGAAAATTACAACTTTTTAGAGAAAATTACAATTTCCTAAGAATTATTGCAATGATCTAAAGTGGACTTCATAGGCATATAGCCTTCAATTTCTCCTTCCTCTTTCTCTTCTTGCTTTCGGTTGCCCCCTTGGCCTTCTCCATGAGTTCTTCTGTCAGGATCTTGCAATACTCGACAAACTCACGCACCTTGGCCGGAGTGTTGCAAGGGTTCATTTCTGCTTCAGCTCTTCTTAGCTTCTTGGGAACAACTCTCACAGCTTGATTAGCTAGCCCTGCTAGCTTTGAAAATTTGCTGCTCCAAAGCCGAATCTCATCCCTTAGCTCCTTGATGACTTCTTGGTCTTCTATTTTGCCAATTAACGCCATGAAGCGTTCCTCCCAGTACCGGCTTTCTGCTTGCACTTGCTCATAAGATTCCCTTAGGTATTGGAAGTTCCTCTTCAATTCATCCGACCTTCCTTGTTCAAACTCCAAAGCTTGTTGATATTCTTTCAAGATCCCTATGATAGACTCTCTATCTTGCCTGATGTTTTCCACTTGGTTCTCCATTTCAAACTTCATCCTTTGGAATCCTTCTTTTGACTTAGCTAGCGCCTCTCTAACCATTTTCTCATCCCTCTTTGACTTGGTATATGATTTCTTCCATTCCCTTGCTTCCGCCACAGCCTCATTCATCCTTGAGACGCACCTCTTTACTTCTTCTTTAGCTCCCTCCAAATATTTCTGAATTCCCCTCTTGCTATCTTCTTCTATTTCAAGCTTCCTATTGGTTGCTTCAATAGCGGCAGTTTGAAGAGCATTTTCATTTTTTAGCTTCCGCTTGTCTTGCATCACTTTTCCCAATCTGTTTTGCAAAGCCCTTTTCTCTTCTTCCGCTTTCGATAAGGCCAACTTAACTTCTTCTAGTTCTTCAATTAGGGGAACGTGGGGCTCTGGTATTTTCCCTTCAAGTGATGGCATTCCTTGGTTGGATGATCGAGTTTCCTTAATACTCTTTTCAAGCCATTGAGTGAAGGCGATAGCAGTGGTCCTTTTAGATAACTCCCCCCTGTTTTTCCACACCACGGTTTCCCAGGCTTGCAAGACTCGCCGAAGTAAGTCCTCGTCTTTAGGGATCTCCTCATGGAGGTAAAAACGGAACAACATAGCTTCGGAGGGTGAGTCCCGCATAGGGTACCCGAGTTGTCTCAAGGTCAAAGACGGGTTATAATTGATGCATCCCTGTGTTCCCATGAGGGGAACGTTCTGGAAACTGCCACATTGGAATATCACTGAGGGTCTATCTTCCCAAAACTTGTGCAAGTACCACCGAATTTGAAGAGCATCAAGATTCTTAAGAGTATCCTTCCACTCCTGAGGGCTCATAGTCTTCGGATTGCAACCCAAGATGTAGGAAAGCAGGTCCCTAACTTCACTTTTGTTAATGCACACATGACTGATCAACCAAGCGTATAACACAGGGAAGGAACAACACATCTTATCCTTTCGGAACTCATGATGGCGGGTGAAGGCGCGATAGGTCTCGGCGAGAATAGCGGGAACCGGGTTGATGAGACTTTTTGCACTCTTGAAAGCTAGGAACACACCAACAGCGGTTTCATCTATATGTTTCTCAATCTGAGGGAAAAGAACAATGCCGAAGATGGTCAAAGCTAGTACTTGCTTGAAAGAAACCCAATCATTTGATGCTACATAGCTAGTCATCAAACTTTCAAAGTACTCTTGAGGAAACCCAAATATCTTGTTACGTTTAACTTTGTGGGACCGCACTTCTTCTACACTGATTTGTAACAAGGAAGCAAACTTCTCATCTGAATAATACTGCCTCTGATACTGGTAAGGTCTAGCCTCTGAGCGATCAAAACCCAGAATCTTCTCATACTCCTCTAGGGTAGGTGCCATTTGGAAGTTCTTGAAAAGAAAACATCTAATCTCAGAGTCATAGAACCAACATAGGGCGGCGATGGCGCTCTCTTGTACTTCTAACTGTAATAACTTGCGGATGCTCCCATAAGTCTTGTCGAAGGACCGAAGCTCAATAGGACCTAATAGGGAAGCATACTTCTTCAAACTAGTTACATCAATCTTCTTTACGATGGGGAACCTCGAATTGAATGCGGTTTTGCCTTTGGATTCCATGTTGCTTCTTACACACCTATGACAAGGTTCGATGTTACGTTGCGATCTCCGGCAAACAAACCTTAATGCATGAAGAATGCAAATGATGAAAGTTTTTTCTTTTCAAAATTTTGTTAGATGCAAATCCAATGGTGCAAAATGATGTGAATGCGAAATGATGTGGATGCGAAATGATGTGTCATTTACATAAAAGAGGGTAAGAAACTAAGGACATTATTTTCTACGATTTTTGAAATAGAGTTTAAGAAAGAGGAATGCCTAAACTAATGCAACAAACAAAGGCGTGCCCCCGTGTCCTACAAAGGGTGGGAATCCTAGGGTCTAAACTCGACGAAAGGGATAATCCTCCCATGTAGGTTCTAATCACTTCCTTACAATGGCAACCAAGAGCTAAAGTCTCTCTCATGATGGCACCCACAATCGTAGAAAGCTACCGAGTGTGAGGTATCATGACAAAGCGCGCTCTTGGGCGGAACTTTCATGAGAGCCATACAGACAAAGGTCTACGAATGGCAGTCCCTAATCGTTCCCACTCTCCTAGGTTTTTGTTCAGACCTTGGGTTTTAGGCCCCACTCATGCTCACAAGTATAGGGTGTGAAGTGTGTGTTGAGGGCACAACACCTAGAAATAACTACCCTTCCCCACCTGCAAGAGAAAACACAACAGTCCAGACAAAAGCAAGCGATAACATGTTGTCTACCCTAGGGTCTAATATCATCAAATACAACTAATCTTGGGTGCCAACAACATTGCACTACTTACCTTGGGAAAGGGAGCCAAGAAGAAGGGGACATGATAAGAAAGGGGAAGAAATGCATGAAGGAACTAAGCAAAGAAGTAACATATTCAAATCAATCATGTAAACCACACACTTAATTAGTTAGGCTTGACCCACTTTTGAAAAAAAATGTTTTTTTTTTAGTCCCCAGTGAAGTCGCCAGCTGTTGCGCCCGAAAAAGTCCCCGAGGGAGAGCTTTCCTCGTTTACAACTTTTCTAAAGTCAATGAAGCCGCCACCAATATTTATTAAGGAAAATATTAGAAAAACCCTTTTTTGGAAAGCGATTGGTCTTGCGAAACTAGAGAATAGGGTTCGGGGGTCTGTTACGCGTAGGGAAGGTGTTAGCACCCCACACGTCCTCTCTACTGAGAGGGAACCTTTAATTAAATGTGTGGTTTTTAGTGTATTGACTTGAAAATACTTAATTTTGCCTCTTTATTTCTTATTGAAAAATGAATTAAAGAACTTAATAAAAATTTTTATTTTTGGCGAGAAAGGAAGAAAAAAGGGTTTTTAGAAAGAAGTGCTTGACGGGACATGGCCCGCTCCTACGTATCTCCCGGTGCGATGGAGAATTCAAAGCTACGTAGTTCTTGTTTGTCTTGAAAAAGGTTTTTGTTTTTTATCTTGTTTAATTTTGAAAATCAAGCTTTCATGATGATCAATTGAGCAAGGGCTCCAAGTGATCACCACTAGCACTTCATTGTTAATAATCATGCAAGCAAAGGCTTCGCAAGACTGCTAACAAAGTTTTTGATTTAGTGAAAATCTTTAGGAAAAATTAGGCATTCATGATGATCAATTGAGCAAAGGCTCCAAGTGATCACCGCTAGTACCTCGTTGTTAATAATCATGCAAGCAAAGGCTTCACAAGACTATTAACAAAGTTTTTAGTTTATGAGAGAATATTTTGTCTTGAAGAGAATTAAATTAAATTAAGAAAAAAAACGAGAAAAAGGGGGGTGAAATGGTAAAATATGGTGTTATTAGCAGCAAGGGGTTGTAAAATTAATAGGTGGTGTAAAAAAGAAGCCCAGTTCGCATCTGAGGGCCCAGTATGCGAAACTGGGCTTAAGTGAGGGAGGTGCGCACATGAATGGAGGGGGCTGTCAGCAGTAATCTGAATACTAAAAAAAATAAATAAATAAATAAATAAAAAACCTAGCTATATAAAGCAAAACCCTAAAAACTAAACCTAATTCCCAAATCCTCTCTTCTCCAGCCGCGCCGCACTTTCCACCCACAAATTACTCAAACCTAAAAAATTTTCCCCTCTCTCTTTCTCTCAAATCGCATCTCACCTTCTTCTCCTTTAGCGCCGTTCGCACTCCTATCCCTCTCAAATCCGAACCACCATTTCTCTGATATGGTTTCGGTTGGTGGTGTATGGTGGTCGCGTATGGTGGAGCGTTGGTTCGGCAAGGGTGATATGGTGGCGCTGTGGGTGGCTATTTGTGTGGGTGGTGGTGAATCTGTTTTGAGGGGCGACGGTGGTGATTTCAGGCGGTTGGAGCGCGCGAACAGAGGGAGGACAACGGACGGAGGTTGGCGACGGAGATGACCACCGTACGGTGGTCACGCGTTTCTGGTTCAGTTTTGGAGACCGGCGAAAGGGGGCTGTCGACGGTGGCTCGTGGTGGCGACACGGAGGGGCACGGCGGCGACGCCTTACGGCGATGACCTCCGCCGGTGGCGGTCAGAATCTGGGTAAGTTTCTTTTATGTTTTTTTTTTACTGGGGCTCTTGCTGGTTCGTTTTTTTTAAAAGGGGAATTTCTACAGAACCCTAATTTTTAACGAAGACAACCTAAAAAATGCTACTTTCATTTTTTGAACAGACAATTTCTATTGACTAAGACTATTGCTCTACCGCTTGCTGATTTTATTTTCTACAAAAAGGATAGGAACCCTAATTTGTCTAAAAAGGGGGGTTGTTCGTGGTTCCATATTCCACTACAAATTGATTTTTCAAACCTAATTTTTATAAAACCTAGTGTTAGATTAAAAAAAAACCTAGTTAATTCCTAAAACTAATATGTTCACACAGACAATTATAAGGGACATATGTATGACTAAAAGCATAATGAAAACATACTTGCAATTGCTACATGTACGAACTATTCAGCCTATGGCCATCTAGAAAAGAAGCATTACAGATTACGCCTATGTCTACATGTTTCTGGTATTTTGAAATAGAAGGAACACCAACCTGTTTTCCTGAACTTTTGTTTGATTGTTGCTAACACTGATTGCCGCTGCTTCTATTCCTCTACCTCTGCTTCTGTTTCTGAATTTTTAGTGTTCTGCGATTAGGATTTCAATGTGAAAACCCTAATCTTTTGGCTGAATTCTGGTGTATTTTCTGTCTGTCTGAATTGCTGTGTCAAGGCTTGCTTATATAGGTAAAAAAAATTAGGGTTTTGCTGATCCCTCTCCATTTCTTTCCTTTTTCAGGTACTTGGACCTCTGGAGGAAACTTGCTCAGCAAGAACAGGCCCAAGGAAGCTAGGAAGCTGCTGTTATTCTTATGCATTTTCGTTTCTTCTATTTTTTTGTATTTTTATTATTATTTTCGGATCTGGCCATTTTGGCCCTTTTTGATGTAATTTTTTTGTATTTTTTAATTTAATTTTTTGGATTTTTGGATTATTGTAAATATTTGTAAATTAAATTTTATTGATTTTTTTTGATTATATTTGCTATGGACAGATTTTTTTTGGTTGAAGTGGATGAGAATGATTAAATCGGGCCAAGCCCAATCAAAACCAAACATAGGCCCAACTTAGAAAAATGGCTGAAATGAAGCCCAATTAGAACAAACGCTAAAATCAAGCCCAATCGCAAACGCTAAAATCGGGCTCGAATTGAACAAATGCTAAAACAAAGCCCAAATTCAACAAACGCTAAAATAAGGCCCAAATTCACAAGCGTAGGACCAAATAAGAAGAGTAGGCCCCAAGTAAGCTCGAAACTAACTTAGTAAAAAAAAAGAAGTAAAAAGAAGCGGACAAAATTGGGGTATGACAACTACTCCAGTAATCGTAGTTAGAACCATCAAATAGAGGAGGCCTATTAGAAGACATTCCTTCTTTCATGAAAGAACCCATAATTACAGATATGTAAAGGATAAATTTAGAATTGCGAGATGTAAAGCTCTAATATGCAATTCCTAGCTTTGATACCACTTGTTAGACTTAAAGTATGACCTTAGAGGGGGGGTGAATAAGGTTATGAGTAAATATGGATTCTTTTCGGAAATGATGATTATATCCTTTTCAACGTATGCGGAAAGTATGATTTGAACAATGAGATGAGTAATCAGGTAAGAGATGTAGAAGATGATAGATGAATATTGATAATAGCACAGTGAATATGATTATTGATATTTTAATATGACAGGATAGTATAACAATATTTAGCACAATAATATTGACTAAGATATATAAGCACAATAATATCAATAATAAACAATAATCGTATTTGTGACAGTATCAATAATAAGATATAGACAGTTATAATAATAGTGCAAAATAAAAAGAGAAGGGATAGAGAGACACAGATATTTAGCGAGGTTCGGAATAAAAGCCCTACGTCCTCGGCCTTAGGCTTTTCAACCCTTGGACTTAGCAACCACTATATTGAAGAGAGTTATTACAAACAGTCGACTTCAACAATAGTGAATCTCAATTCCCCGAACTGAGAACCCAAGCACCCGCTAAGGATTTCAACCAACTCAATCACCCTGATTGAGAGACCCAAGTAAAACTTCCCAGGATTTCAAAATAACCACTAAAACAAAATAAGAATTACACAGTTGAGATCTATGGATCCAATCACTTCTTAGTAATGTGTCAGTTTAGAAACTGAGAGAGATGAGTGATATTAGGATTATAGATGCTCTGAAATATGATATGAAATATGATCTTGCAAAAGCTTAAGAAGATATATATGATTTTCGAAAACACAAAACTTTTGAACAAGATTCAAAACAATGAAGCACTATATTCTTAGATCTATAATAAAATGAAGAGCATTCAAAAAATATGAAAATTATGAAGAACAATATTAGATCTAAGAATTTCGCAAGAGAGAGTAGAATAGAGAGAAATTGTGAGCAGTGGTTGATTTGAAGGTGAAGCTCAACCCAGGTATTTATAGGCTTAGGCACCGTTGAAATTTTTGAAAAACATTTAATATAAGTGAAGAATCGATTCATTGATCAAGTCAAAATGTTGATGAATCGATTCATTGCCTTTAAAAAATAAAAGAATCGATTCATTGTTTAGTTGAAATAAGAAAGGAATCGATTCATTGATGTTTTGGAAAAAGAGGGAATCGATTCATTGTTTATGAAGAAAGGAGTGAATCGATTTTCAGGCCATATGGAGGTCCTGAGAATCGATTCTCAGTTCATTTAGAAGCATAGGGAATCGATTCTTAGTTCATAAAAAATAGGAGGAATCGATTCTTAGGCTAGTTGAATTAATAGGGAATCGATTCTTTTCTTTTTGGAAGGCATGGGAATCGATTCATGGCCCTTTGGAAACATGAAGGAATCGATTTTCAGGCCATATAGGAGGTCCTGAGAATCGATTCCAAGGCCTATGAAATGGGTTGGAAATCGATTCCAAGCTTTCCTAAAAATATTTTTTTCAACTTGCCACCTTATGCATGCATGCAATTTTGTGAAACATTTTTTCAAAACTATTTTTATGCATCATGCATGTTTTGAAAGGTCATCTCTCTCAATAACTAAAGTGCCATACACTTTAGGTGATAGGACCCTACATGGTGTCCTAAAGAAGGCACATAAACTGTCTAGGTCTTGAGTTTGCTTCTTCTTCAAGCTACTCCACTTTAGTGTCTTCTTCTTTTTAATTTGTGTCCTGCACTTTGTTCAACTTGAAACATTAGTAGATGTAATTTGTTATCATACAAAATAAAGGAGTGTTTACCCATGGTTCAACACAGAAATTGGTGGGAGCACCTGAGCATCAAGGGACAACAAGACTTTAAGATCTTCAAACCTTACTCTAATTCATTAAAGCCTTGGAAGCATTCCTTCATGTGGGTCGTGCCCGTTTGTGAGAGGGCCCGCAAAGTGGTCAGGTCTCTGGATACTCAAGGGAGAGTGGGTAGTCTTAAGTTCCCAATTGTATGGACGTACGCACATTATCGCCGCACTCCGATCACCTATAAGACTAGGTGTCGACTTGGTGAGGGTGATCTGGAAACTCTGAGATTGCTTGAGAATATGGCCTCTTGGATGAATGAGGAGTTGATCAGATGTTACCAGTTGGCGCGGGTTCGTAACGATGAAGAATTTAAAGTCTCTCTTCGTGCGACCAGTTCTCGTTCTTTCCCTTATTCTTCCTTTCGTTTAACCGCCAATTATTTCTAACCGTCCTTCTCTCTTTTCACAGGTGAAATGGCTAGCATGGGATATGAAGATCGTTTGAAGAAGGAAAGGAAAGGAAAGAAGCCTCAACTTGCTCCTTCTCCGACTGTCGACGTTCCTTCCACGGATGATGGGGGAACGACTATCGGTGTTGATACGGGGGACAACGCGCGGTTGGTCGCTCCCAATACTGGAAAGAAAAGGGATCGCTCCCATCATGCCGCTGGTTCCAGTGGGCCAGAAGCTGGGGCTGATCCCCCCACAAGAAGACCAAGACGGTGAAGGAAAAGGAGGCTCAGAGGAGGTCGTCCTCCACCCTTGACTTTGGATGAGCTTTCTGATGCGGATTTCGACCGCTTTCGCCAATATCCCCTCCTCTTCATGGCTGAGGTTGCCAAGGCCGGTTCTCGTTTGCTCGCCAAACTAAAACAGGGGGAGGCGGATCGGGTAGCAGGTAAGCGTCTTCTTGCTCAAAACTTGTGGTTGGAGAGTGATAATTTAGATAAAACTAACAAGCTAAATCGCGCTTATGAATATATCTGAGTTGTGGGAGGAGCTGGAGTCCGTTAAGAAGAAACTCAAAGAGTCTGAGGCCGCTCTTAAGCCTACTGCTGACGCTCTTGATGAGACCAAGAAGTCGCTCTCCTCCATGACCAAAGAGCGGGACGATGCTCTGGTCGCCAAAGCTGAAGCGGTGAGGATAATGCAATCTGAGGCGACCAAAATTAACGGGTTGTCGGACCAGGTCAAGGATCTGGGGAAGGAGATCGTCGGCCTGAAGAAGAACAGTGGGGTTCTCGAGAAGGAGCGAGATGAGGCCTTGGAGGAATGTGACCGGGTGATTCAGTCTACCCTGGCCATTTGCAAAGAGCGGTTCAATGTAGCTTTGGCTCAAGTTCAGTACGTTTATCCCAACCTCGAGATCATCCCTAACTACTAATTATTGATAATCTACTATCTCTCTTTTACTATCTTCTAAGTTGATATTGTTGACTTCAATGGTAGTTTAGTGTCTCGTGTGCGAGATCTTGCTGGCGCTAATCCGATAATATTGGTGGTGACTAAGGTAAGAACATGTGTGTAGCTTATTATTGTTTTTAATAGGATTTTGAACTTACAATTATACAGATTTCATACTTAACTGAATTTTGTTTTTGTAGGTTGATCTCTTTCCAAGAGATACTGATCTTAATTGTATTGGGGATTGGGTTGTAGAGGCTATTACAAAAAAGAAGCTGAAGTATGTATATGATTGCTTGAGATTATATGAATCCAATTCTACATTTTATCTTTTGTAGAACTAAAAGGAACTTCATGCTGGCTGAAATTTTAACTTATCAAATTTTAATTACTGATATTCATTGCAGTGTTCTCAGTGTCCATTTAGTTAAATTAGTTAAATTAGTTTCAAATGGTTATTTTATTTATCATTTTCCCTAATTTGTTTCTGATTGATGTTCAAAATAAAGAAACCCTTTTGAGTGTTATGAAATTTTCCATTCTGGCAGGTAGATGAGTGGTTTATGAGCAGTTAAAAGAGAAAAAGGTTTAGTGGAGATGGCTTCGGTTGGTGTTGCACCAACTTCAGATATGAGAGAAACTAGTGGTCACGCAGCAGGAGGTGTTGATAGGTTGCTAGAGGAAATGAATGATATGAAAATTAGGGATGATAGAGTATGTTACCGTCTCTGTTAATTGAATTCTTCACACTTCATATTATTTTGTCTGTGTGTTCTTTTGGTTTTAAATTTGAGAGCCAGTTGCTCACAGCTTGATTCTCTCGTAGGAAATGGAAGCCACAGTACAGTTGATGATGGCAATGGAACGGAGACTGGACATATCATTGTGACTACTATTGGCGGTAGAAATGGTCAGCAGAAGCTGGTATACCTTCTCCCTTTAATTGTCTATTATCAAATTTCAATTGTTTGTGGGGTTTGGCATCATTCAACTCTCATAATCTCATTTTGCCGTGCTTACCTCATGCTGCTTGGAAGGGCTAATTAAACAATTAATGCTCCAACTTGATATTATAATTTGTGTAAATATCCCCACAATATTATAATTGGTCCATTTGTTGTTTGTTCTGGTAGGTTCTGGGCTGTGAGTATACATCTTCTTGGAGACCTTTTGTTGTATACTTGCAGGCCTTAAGCCCACTAGTACATCCTCTTGAGTAGCACCAGGCCTATCAGCTTGTTACATGTAATGGGCTGTTTTAGCTTTTAGAGATACTCAAAGTAGAAAACTTGTTTGCAAAGTTCTCATTTCTAACTTGCTATTCCTCCTGCCAAAAGCATTGGAAAATATACTTACTATACCAACTACAGCTATGATGACTTGTTATATCTATCCAATATATAGTGATGATTTTTCCCGAATGTCTTATTAATCTGCATTCTTTATTGTGGTCTTAATTTATTGAATGGTCCTGTAACTTTAAGGTATTGTAACTTGTCTACTAAATGCCTTCCTTTTCCTATGTGCTCTATTCTGTCCTATTGAAACAGAGGGGTTGTTGACACGGGGAAAATGCATGGATATTTGATCGTTGACACAGGGGATTCACTTACTTAAAGACAACTTATACTGCAAATTGAATTGACTTTATAGTTTACAACTTATATCCTCTGAACACACAAACTTCAAGAAGATCTTTTTGACACTAGAGTTTACAAATAACTGATCTATCATTTTCTATTGAAATATTGTTTGTTGGCTGTTGTCAATGTTAATAGTAATTGATGGAACAATTCAACACTATTGATATACTGATTTATCAGGGAACAATTCCACTCGCAGTCAATGCCAAGTCTCTTGGTGAGTTTGATGATAAGATTGACCTGTGGTACGTCCCCTAACTTGTGGAAGTTGGATTGATAGATCATAATAGTGCAGTTAATCTGCTAAGATACTCTTGCATGAGTTTTTGCAGTTTCTTTTGGATTCAAGTCTGTGTATGAATGCTTCTTCAATTCAATGGTTCCTTGTAAGTCTGTGTACTGGAGAAAGGTTATATAGGAGGTCAAGTCATAAGTGTATTTTTTGATGTACTGTGTAACAGCCTAGGTCCAACGCATTGGCCACCCCGGCACTATTACCTCACGGTAGTGGGAGGTGTGTTTAACTTGCACTTATGCCTCAGGTGCAAGGTTCGATTCCCACGGAAGGCAAAAATTCTACAAGAGGGGTAGAGAAGACCGTGAGGTAATAGTGCCGGGGTGGCCAATGCGTTGGACCTGGGCTGTTACAGCGGCAATCGGTCATCTCACCTCAACAAGAAAATACTTTTCGTGAGAATCGAACCCGAGAGCAAACCGAGTCGACAGGAAGGCCAAATCCATTTGGTGTGGTCTATACTCAAATGTGTGCAACAATACGAATTTCATATAGTATTCCTAACCAACTGTACAAAATATTCTCCTACGTGGTTCCACACTTCTTTATGAAACCAAAGAAGTTGAAGCCATCATATTCAGAAGACCAGAAGGCAGAAGCTTTCCCAAATTCACAAGACAAGGTTGCATCCTTTATTCACAACCGTCGTGCCGCTACACATTTTAACTTTGGCGCGGTTTGGTGCAAACCGCCGCTAAAGATTTTATCCATTTTATTTTTGGTTTTTTTTATGTTTATTGGCTTATTAACTGTATTTAAAGTCAATTTTTGCTAAATCATTAAGAACTTTATTTCAACAAAGTTGCTCTAAAATGTAAACTATATTCTTAAACCAAAATCACAGAATTCAAAGGACCCAAAATAAACCATTTATTCTTTCTGAAACACGGCATTGAGCACCATCCAAAGCCAACAAAGCATGATATTATTCTTTCTGGAACACAACAGGGAGCGCACCACCATCCAATGCCAACAAAATCTTGCCATTCTCACGAAGAATACCAACAGTGCCACATGGAAATTTACAAGAAGGACACACCTCTGTAGGGCACCACTGAATATTATAGACACCTAAAGTTTGAGTCTCCACAATCCTAAAGAAGTTACCATATGATCCTGGACCATTATCTCTTCCTGTGATAATGAACCTCCTTCCACTTGTGTCTGTCTGACCCAACCTCCATTCTGTGGATTGCACACAGCTTGAGGCAGCTTCGAATGCTATTTTCAAGTCTCTATTAACCCTCACATCATCAAAATCATGATGGGCAGCAAAAGGAGATAACCTGACAATCAAGCCGTGTGGCAAGTCAGTGTTCTCAAGACCAACATGTAAAGGGCATGACCCATTTAAGTTGATCAAAGTGGAACGTCCTCCATTGCCTGTTATAGCTGGTCTAATGAAGTACTCTTCATCTAGCTCAACGGGTTCGCCACTTGTGTCTAGAATAAAGGTACTATGTTGTTGGGCTTTTAATGTTGTGGCTAGCAAAAGCCATATAACAAGGATGATCATATTGTGAGATCCACTCATTCTCATTGACATGGTTAGTGATTATGTAAAACAATGGTTATTATGAGATGATTTCTGAGTTAATTGATTTTGGTATTGCCGCACAAGTTATTTATAGTGATGTGTGACGCGGTAGAACATTGATGAATAAATAAAAGTCCAACATAAATACTTCTATTAAAACGAATCTTCTCTCGTTTTTTATCAGCACTTCACTGGCTGCATCGTTTGAATCGCGCACTTTTGGAAGGATATATGACAACGTGCATGGGCTGGGGATGATGGTGAAATTTTCCATCGTTTCAATCGTCAACCAATGAAATTGAAAAGTGGGGAATGTTATAATCTGCGTATGGGTCCAAAAGCCACAAAAGCAAACAAAACAATATTTGTTCTATCCATTTATTTGTGTCCATCTTGATTATCTCTCACTTCTGTCCCAAATACTAAAATATAAAATAAAAGAATATTCTGTCCGTGTGCAAAAAGACCACGAAATTCAAACTTGAGCTGCTACTTTCCTCCGAAGAAAATATAGTTAATATATTTTTTTCATGAAGGATCAAAATGGTCCAAAATTAGAGACCAAAATGCCCCCTTTAAAAGTTAACTCGCTTATCTGGATACATAGGTGACCCCGAGTATGACTTACGGTACTAAGGAACTCCTTTGTAAATGTAAGGGAATATGTTGGATATTAATTATTCTCGAGGACCAAATTGAACACCGAATTTTTTGTCAACTACGAAACTAGGTATTTATTCTAAATAAAATGCATGAAATCAAAAAATGGTATCTAATGACAAAGAATAATCACAAACAACCGATAAGAGAAGGAGGACCACTCCATCCATGGATATACTTGCTCTAAGTTATTCTTCTTGTGAGATCAGTTGTTGTTTACATCGTTTTTTATAAGCATTTTAATGAATTGAAGTCCTAAACTCCCTTTTAGAAACGAAACAATAATGAAGAAAGATATAAGGAACTGATATCCTTAACTTGGTTTAACCATCATTGTGGTAAGCTGACAGCTGAGGATCAAACTCACAAACTTCATTTAAACTTTGGGTTTATGAATATGGTGAAAAATCAACATATTTTTATTTTTGAGTCGATAAGGTCCATAAGTATGGTAGGTTGAAACACTACTAAAGAAAAGTGAAAATCGAAAGGGAAAATTAGTGACCAAAATTATGAAATCTCTCTCTAATTTTGTCACTAAATTTTGTGACGCGAAAATTTGTGATCGATTCCAATTTTTTTGTCACTAATTTTGGTTACTAATTTAACTTTTTCTAGTAGTGAAATTATCCATTTATGAAGACTAGATCTGTAAGTATAGTATGTGGAATGTCATCCTTAAAATAACACTAGTTAGTGCAAAAAAGACATTTAAAGTCGGTTCTTGATTAAACTCCATATGTTTGGTCGCTAAAAGTGCGACATTTGGGGTCGGTTGTTTACTCGACTCTAAATGTTGCATTCGGAGTCACTTATTCAAACAATCGACTCGTAATATGACATTTAGAGTCAGTTATTTCAACCACCTGAACAACCGACTCCAAGTGTGTCTTTTTTTTATTTGTTTTGTTTAACTCGCTTCCGGAATCACAAATCAAAACTAATACTACTAATACAAATACTCAATATACACTAGCGAGTTTTATTGCAAGAAATTCTCATTAAATACAATATATGTCGGTCCACGATATAAAGCTATACAATCTAAATACATATGAAAAATATATATGAACCTCAAGGTGGATCGTGTTGTTGCTCGATACCACACCAAGTTGTCTTACTCGTGTTCTTCCAAGACAAGCCCAAGAAGTATGGCCTTGAAGAAGTTCTAAGCCATGAATTCGTATACTATTGCATTTTGGCTAGTTTTTATTATCCATTGAGAGATAGAGGGGGCATTATTAAATGGCCACCTAAAAGATCACTCAACACTATTTTTTTTATAAGCAAATGTTAGTGGTGGTGGGGGAATGTTAGTTTCCGGGGTTTGAACCCTGGACCTCCTCCTTCTTGCAACTCCTTCATGTCTCTTAGTTCGCCAACTGAGCTACCTTCTTGGGACTCACTCAACACTATTAGAATCTACTCGAGAATATGCGTATAGTATACAAATTAATGCCTTACACCTTCTCCAATTCAATCCTACTTCTCTGGTTTATCGGAAGAAACACGACGAAAGATCAACTTAGTAGTGTGTACCAATAAATTCTTATTCTACTTATTAGTTTTATTAGATGGTGTCGACCAACCACGCCATTCCTAATTTTTGGGCTTACCGGTGGTTTCGATAAACCTACACTGTTAGAATATAAACCTATAGGTTCTTGGGTTGGAAGACCGTGCTTACGAAACCCCACAAATTGCATCCTTTGCTTAGTGAAACTGATTAAACCAAACTTTGGTTCAACCCAGACTAGCAAATATCGACAATCAGAATTAGAAATCCACACAAGAAAAAAAAACATCAGATTTTACATGTAATAATTTTCCTCATAAGCGTATGAAGAACGTGATTAACTTAACTTTGTGCTCGATTATTTAACAAATCTTGCAATTCCACTACAAAAAAAGTTCCATGTAGCTACGGACACTTTTACCTACGGTGCGTTTTTAAAATCGTCCGTCGGTAAAAGGTTTAAAATAATAATAACACGGGAGACTCACTTACGTTACCTCACTCACTCACAAACAGAACCTCACTCACGAACAGAACGCTCTCTTCTCAGGTTCTCACTCTCGCTCTCTTCTCTGATTCGTTGATTCAATCCTCTGATTCGTTGATTCTCTCAGTTTCTCTAGCTGCTTCTCTCTCCCATGGCTTCCTCTTTGTGAAGGTGAACCCTAGTTTCATTGGGAGTTTTTTTTAATTTTCGTTTGTTTTGCTTTAGTTTTTGTTTTCTTCTTATTGTTTTGCTTTTAATTTTCGTTTTCTTTTTTGTTAATGGAGTTAGATTTCAGAAATTTCAGATTCTGAACCCTAGTTTTTCTCCCTCTTCTCTTTCTTCTTCAATTTCAGATTGGGAACCCTAATTTATCTCCCTCTTCTCTTTCTTCTTTAATTTCAGATTCAGAAGTTGATTTGAAGGTCCAAATCCAGAGATTAGTACACTGCTCTCAGTTTTACATTATATTTATCAACTTAGAATTCAATTTGTATGAATACTTGCTATGCTACTAGCTACTGTTAAATCAATCCAAACATTAGTAGTCAATTTCTTCTATATACATAAGGTGATATATTCTGGTCTTGTTGGTTATATTCTGATGCCACATATTCTGAAGTTTGTGTACCATTAGGGCAGTAACTGTTTATTTGTATACCAAAAGTTACACACATGTCATGGCAGTAACTGTTTAATTATTATGCTTATTATGTTATGTATTATAGGGAAGTAATTGTTTGCTTGTTGTCTCTTGTTGTGTGCAGGTTCTGTTTGTATCTATAAATTCACTTTGTGTCTATTCATTAAATAATAGAAAATGGTCCTAAAATTTGTATCTGCTTGAGCTAATCTGTTAATTTTAATTTTAAAGTATTGAAAGTATTGATACTATATCCAAATGTGTGATGATTTGTGTTTTAATAATGCTTCAGGTCGCTTCAGGTCCTGTAGATGTGGAAACAGTTGGTCCAGCTAGGGCCATTGTACCCTATTTAACTGCCAAAGACATTTTGGTGAGTATCCATATACCATGTTCCTTAACCTTGTGATCTATATTTTGTGATCTTATCTCTGAGTACAGAATGCGGTATCATTGGGTGAAACCATAAAACATTGTATTTATGCTCAGATTGCAATACTTTTTATATGATATACATTGAATTCTTTTGCAACTATTTATTTATAGGACCTTGTGAATTTTGTTGATGACCCATTTATTTTTGCATCCCAAGCCAAGAAAGTGTTCTATGTGGAGAATAAAAGACAAAGTGATTGGCTTGTTGTTGTGCATGCTAAAGTTAGAGATGTATATGATATGGGTGATGGTCAATCCATTGACATAGATAAAGGAAGTGAACAAGTCATACAAGAGATAAATGACAATGATTTGATTAGGCCAGAATGTGATGTTGATGATGATATCATTGAAGTTGCAATTATTATGGATGAAATTTTCCAAAACAATGAGGCTGGTGATTAAGAGGATGATGGCGAAGAGGACATTCTCTAATTTATTTCACTTAATTTATTGATGTTACAAAGGTGTATATTTATTTCACTTAGTTTTGAGATATTTGTATCTCTGAGTTTACTGTCATTACTGAAATTCTGAGTTTATATTGCAGTGGCAGTTTGCCTTTGAGTTCGTTACTGTCTTATCTGTTATATGCATGCACAGTTGGTTGATTTGAGAGATTTAGAGACTGAGTATGCACCCAATTTTATCACTTAGTAATTTCCTTAAAAGATCAACCTGTTTGTCTAATCTTCTGAATGAAGGAGATGGTTTCAAAACAGCTAATCAACTATATAATTTATATTGTTTCGTGTAGGATGAACTTAAGAAGCACGTGGAAGAGGAAGCAAGTTCTGGAAATGCACAAACCACTCAAGAATGTACAAATGGAAGAATGACATCTTTTCAAAAGTGAGGGGCCGCGAAAGAAGAGGACGTGTACGTTGTCTTGGTAAGCTTCCACAACGTGGAAGTTCAAAGTCTAATGGGGATGGTAGAGTCAAGAAATTATAAAATTTGGTTGGAGATCTCGTTGCGATTCTCCAAGTGCGCTTTGCTCAAGATCCACAAGTTAATGCAATTTTACAAGTTGTGGCTCAAGAGGTATGGATTTTTTTATTAAAGTTCTTCAATCAAAAATTCAATTCAACTATGTAGAATATTTACAAAAAATAAATTTATCTTTCTAGGTATCTACATTTGCTCCGGCCCGGCTGCAGCAACCGATTTGACTACTGATTCCAATTAAGTGACGCAAACAACATAATCCCAACATTATTATTCAGCTTTATCTAGTGTTTTAATTGACTTGGACATGTTTTTATATGATGTATTATCATAACAATTGAAAAGTTATAGTTGTATGTTTGTGATTTGAAAGATATATGATGTATTATCACAATTGATAGTTGTATGTTTGTGATTTGGGTTTTAATTGACTTAAGGTGTATTATCCATGGGTATTATCAATATATCTTTTATATGTTAATCTTATGAATCATAGATTCAACCTATTTATTTTTTACTATGTTAATCTTATAATTTATAGTTGCTATAAAACAGTTTAATTTAATAAAAGAAATTACTTTTAATTCAGCAATAATAAGCCACTATTAATTCAGAGAAAAAAATCAAAAAAAATCACTTTTAGTGACGGACAGAACCGTAGGTAGAAGTTAAAACTAGATCTACCTGTGAAGGATATAGTGACAGTCAGAAACCGTAGGTAAAGGTATTTGGGCGTAGGGAAAACCTTTACCCACGGACGCAAAAGCGTGGTTAGATGTCTTACGTTCTCTACGGAAAAAGTGGTCTTGGGGAGAGGTTAAAGTGACTTTTACCCACGGACATTTGACATTTAGTGATGGTTTTTGTCCATGGGGAAAAGTCAAATTTCTTGTAGTGTTTGCAATGACGTTCCAAGCAAAACCTTGAAATTGATCATCCCAAATTACACATTCTTCCATGATAAACATGGTTTCTGGAAGGAAAAAAACATAGAATCAAAGAAGAAAAATTAGTCACTAATGAGAAACACTAAAAAACAAAAATGAACAAACCGCGGATTCCTTAATGTTTTCTTACAAATAATCCACTAGTAAGTAAAAAATCATACTTTGACCAATCTGCAGGAAATTAGCATTCTTGTTCACAAAGGTGACGCCATTGGGGATGACAACGAACGCAACATCGACTAGTTTAAAAATGTGTTTGAAACAAGATTGATACTTGTTAGCATCGACCATACAATAGAATTTAACATTAAAACTATCAAATAGAGATCTGAAACTTGAAAATTGCTCATCCAATGCTCAAAATTTTGAGATAACTGCACAAATGCAGTCGGCCAAGTTTATTAAGTATTCAACAATAACATTAACCATAATCAAGTCCTAAATTTTGTGTGAGTGCATTTACAACAAAAGCAACAACAATAAAAATAATAGTAATATATACAACAAAAACAATAATCAATCGGTTACGATAGTGAGAGATAGAAAGGGGTACCTGGTGGTGACAGTGACGTTGGCGACAAGGGCTAGGTGGAACTGATGGCAGCGAGGGTAATGAAGGACTGTGAGACATCTGTGAGGGGGACTGAGAGTTATGTAAGTGAAGAGTAGGAGATCGAGAGTGGTGGAGAAGACGATGTGAGTGTGGCGGAGAGAACAGGGCCATGGGGATCCGTGGGGTGACGAAAACGAGATGGAGAAAAATGAGGGTTTGAGGTCTGAAAACGAGATGATATAACAAAGATGATAATATGTTCGAGGCTTTGTTATGTGAAATGATATTTAGAGTCAATTGTTCAAATAACCAACTCCAATTATGTAGCAAAATACACATTTGGAGTCAGCCTTTTTAACAACCAACTCCAAATGTCATTTCAAACATATGGAGTCGATCCTTTTAACACCCAGCTATAATTGTAAAATTGCAATTACGTCCACTTTTGGTGTCGGGTTTTCAAACAACCAAGTCCAAATGACACTTTTTAAGCTCTTTTCACACTAGGGTGATATACATTAGAACAAATCCACAAGTATAATCGATGAGAGGTCACTCTCGAAACGATATACTTTAGAACACCAATCTATAAATCTATAAATAAAAATAATACTAAATTAATCCCCATGATAATAATCATCTCGACTTTGCCTATAATTTGGAGTATTAACTATTAAGCCAATTATCATTGTCTAGTAGGTCTTTAATATTTAAATCCAATATTCCTGTGCTAGGTTGGGGTTGCTGGGTCTAGATTGGCGGGTAAGACGATGGTTGACCGAGTAGTTGAGTAGTATAAGATGTCTGGGAACAGTTGGGAAAATAATTATGCATGGAAGTCTGTGACGCCTTGCCAGGTTGATAATGTCATATTGTTGTTGCTACGGTGGTGGAGAAGATTTCACCAACTGAGAAGTGCCAGATCTCTAAGCGTTGTAATACAAATCCAATAGAGCTAGATAAAATGATAGTGGTGGTATAGATTGTTGTTGTTTATGTTGTTGTTAAAGCATCGCCAGGACCTCCTATGTATGTTATTGGTGGCGCTCCTCATTTTTCCTCGTCTCTTAAGTAATACAATAACTCTTGTATCAACTAATGAGCACCGTCAGAAAATAGAATATATAGCTTCTAAGTTTTTCATTCAACAGAATGCATATGGATGAAGGTTGGTAAGGTAAGTCAAGTTGCTAAGGAGATATAAAGAGTATAGATATATAGGTAAGCATCTTCTTAGGAATAGAGTTGTGTAGAGAAGATAGGATATTTGGAGTGTGAAGGCTTATTCTTCTTACACGGAAGACAATGAGTGCGAGAAGGTATTTAGTAGGTGTATAAATGCGTTTCATGCTTCTCACACAAATGATTATGTGCTATTGTAATGTGAATGCTTGGTTATTAAGATAGAGGGCTGAGGTGTGTGTGAAGAGATAGATCAAGTATTTCAACTTGAAATTGTAAGAAGCCTTTTACAATGGACTTCTTACAATAGCGTAGAAGAAGTTTTCTTTTATAACGAAGTGCTATGAGATGCAAACTAAAAGAAAACAGTAAACGACACATAAGAAGTATAGTGGTTCACCCCAATCAACAATGGCTACATCCACTTCCCAATATTTCCACTATTTTCCGAATAGTTTACACTTTACAAGTCACCAAGGCCTAAAGCACGAAATAGTTTTCTTCTATAGCCCTATCTACTGTATCACTAGTTTTATCCAAGATCTTGCAACTTAACTGCTAGTTTTCACCCACAGCCGAGCTACTGTTCCACTAGGTTTTTCCAAGTCTAGAAACTTAACCTTTAAGAACAGCTTCTTAGCCCTCTTCACTAACAATCAAGCAAACCCATGCCATATTAGGAAGGTACAACAACTAGGTAAGTCACTACAAGAAAATCGCTCATTTGCAACGGCAATTTCCGTCGCAAATGGACCTTTTTCCGTGGCAAATGTGAATTTGGCAAATGTGAATTTGCGACGGACGAAGAGTCGTGGCAAAACAGCTCGTCGCAAAGCGTTTGCGACAAAACTCCCCATCGCAAATAATCCGTCGCAAAGTCATCGCAAATTCGTCGCATATTTCCGTGGCAAAGTCGTCGCAAACTCTGACAACTTTTCGTCGCAAAGTCGTCGCAAATCCGTCGGAAATTTAAAAAAATAATAAACAAATAAATAAATTATACCTCCAAAATACTATTTAATAGTTATATCTAATTAATTATATAAGTGAACAAAAACAATAAACAACTGACACAAATAATTAATTATATAAGTGAACAAAAACAATAAACAATGTAGCTCAGCAAATAATTAATTATATAAGTGACCAAAAACACAAATAGCATAGGCACATTGACAAGTACGGTCTTCTATAAAACACCAATGTAGCTCAGCACAAAATTGAAACCTCAAAAAATCATTCTTGCCCCGCCAAAATTGATCCACTTCTTCTCAAACAACTGAACATTGTGGACTAATGTAGACTCATCTCTGCCAAGATTAATCATGTGCCAAGATTGATCCTCTTTCTCAAACACCAGAAGAGTTTCCTTGCATCACAAAACCTCTCATCTGCAACATATGGCGATCTATAATCAACAAACCATACAATAATCAACCCTTTTTGTGATGAGAGGTTCATCACAAAACCTCTCATCTGCAACATATGGCATCTAACCTGTACGCGTGGGTTCTGAAAATCATCCATAGCAGCAGCTAGGGCTGGCAACAGCCCTTAGTGATACTGAACTTGCAAATCTGGACCCAAATCAGTAGACAGTTGCCCAATTGCATTGATGGCCGCCCACCTTACACGGGGGTGTTGATCAGGAAAGGAGTTCAATACCATAGCCACCACTTTTTCCAAATTTTTTATCATAACCTATCAACATAAGACATGTACAACAATTGGAAGCAGTTATAATCATCCTAGATAATTAAAGCCTAACTAAACTGATAAAGCAACAACAGTAAACTCTAATTTTCTTTTTTACATAACTAAAAAAATTCCAGTGAACATCTTAATTCTTAACTACCTACTTAAGGAAATAAGGAAAGAAATAAAACTCTACAAATCAAATCTGTCCTAATAATTACAGCCAGAGCATGTTCCATTTTGCACAATCAAGGAGCAGTGAAGTTAGAACAGCTTTGCACGATGCATCAGAGCAGGAGAACCTGGGGAAATCTCTATTGCATCCGGAGCACACAGATTTAAATCAAGCTGTCAGTGTCTTTTGGTTTTCCACTGAGAGATCAAAAAGAAGGAACAAGATGCAAAAAACTAACTCAAGGTATAAAGTCCAAGACGTTCGATTTTTTGTCTGACACTGGGACGAAAGGCCTACAACTTTCCAATAGACAATAAACTTCCAATAGATACAATTTATATCAAAACATAATTTATCTTACAGCAAAGATCCATCCTTTTTATTCCCTATCATAGCTATCTATATGGTGTGCAAGCCATATTATTTTTTGTAGTGCGATAGATTATCAAAACATTATTATAGAAGTGTTACCTCTTCAAAGCAAAACAAACAATTTATAAAAACAAAACACACACATAACTTCCACGACTCCAAAGCACAAAGAGAGGGAAAAAATCAAAGCTACATAAAGCTACTGTAATAAAGTTATCAATGCAAGTAAGTCTTCTGAATATTTTAAATACGCATCAGTATAATAGCCACCGACAATAAAGTCATAATGAGGACCCCGTTTAATCTAAAAAAAAGTCATAATGAGGAAGCAAGGCTTCCCATAATCTTAGAAATATCAGACTTTATTTTCTCAACCTGAAAACTCCAGCAACCATTTTGAATAATATAGTTATATGAGGTATAACCAAAACAGGCACACGAAGTTATTTAATAGTCTCTAACAAGTAGCAACTTCTCTATTTTCCTCCTTCCTTCCACCAGAGAAGACTAAGATCTACAACTTATGTTTGACAATTATAGATGTTACTTCTTTATAAAACTTGATTGGAAGATAGAAGTAAGACAAGTACCCAAAAGTTAGAGTCTTAGAGAAAGAACATGTGCTTGTTGTGGTGGAAAGTGGAAAGTGGAAACTGTATGAAAACTAGTTGTACTTCATTAGCAGAAACTTTTAACATCATAAAATCTTCTACAAAAAAATGACAGAGAAAAACAATTACATTTAAGAATACTTCTATTAATGTCAGACATTTTGCTTCCTTTTGAAATACAATACAAATTTTGCTTTAACATGTCAATATGTTATGTTACTAGTCATTATTTTTATGTAATTCCGTGTCCTTGTAAGTATCTAATTTTACAAGCCATGCAGTCTATCCAAATCTTATGCTCAATATTACCCTATTATTCCTTTGAAATAAACACTTTGCATTGATTCAACATCTAGGATGCAAGGAAAGTGATATTGAGCTTCCATCATCATATCATGACACTACATAAAAAGTACAACAAAAAGAAGATAGTTACTGAGAGTTAAGACAGGTTAAACTTGTTTTAACTTGAAATTTAGCAGTTAGCTTCATGTAGCACTAGCATGCTCCCTATAAAATGAAGCACTAACTTGAAGCACCAACATTTCAACCAATATAGCTGACTAATCTTTTGAAAAACACAACTCTAGAAATAGAAACAAAACCCTTTTAGAGAAGATTCGGCACAATAGAGCTCAAGAGAAAGAGAAAAAGTGTTACCTTGGCTATGAAGTTAGAAGAACTCGCTGCCAAAACAACCTTTCCTTCTATTCTTCTCTTCCTATGTGAATCCTGAAAGTAACTAGAAGGTGATTAACCAGAATTTGTCAAAAGGGATCAACTAGAATCTGTCAAAATGCAAACTCAGGCCACACCCTCAGAAAACTACCAAGTTTATATGTACAAAGAACACAAAAGCTAATGTACCTTGTGTTTCAGAATTACAAGAGGCAAAGCTTATTTGATGCCAGTCTGAGTGCTTGCTGTAGCAAGTTCCCAATGCAAAGAAGAGAGCAAATTGTGTTTTTATTCCAGTCGATGGCAGAACAAAAGCAAGAGCACCATGAAATGCTAAATCAATGAACAAAAAAATATAACAGTGATGATCACATATTTATTATTTCTGAGTGTCTCCAAAGAATTTCAATTGACTGAATGTATTATCCTGGCTGTCCAGTATAAAATATACAGATGACCAAAACTACATAAATAAAGTAAGGAGATTTAAGATTTAGAGTTCTCTTATCCACCTTTATCAAATCAAAGCTGGGTGACACGAAGCTCTGGGGAAATCAAAACTCCATAAACTGACAAGAACTTGAATCTCTCCTTTTGAACCTATAAAAATCACTAACAAAATTTAGATGGTAACAGAATTGACAGTTCATATACTTGTGCTAAGAAATATGCCAATTCAAATGGTGGCTTTAACAAGAGGTGACTAAGGTATAGGGGAGTGAAGTGACATCATGATATCATCCAGTCTTCTGGATTTGAAGCTCAACCTCAAGTTACTATGCAAACAAGGTTTCTTCTCCTTCTTACCCTGAAGAACAAATGAGCTTCCTCATAGTGAACATGGACCCTATACCAAAAAAGCAGAAAAATTTATAAATCAACTTATCAAAACATTAACAACTGTCTAAAAGTAGTGTGTCAATATCAAAACATTAGTGATTGGTAGAATGGTAGTTCTTCTAAGTCCTGATTCATTATATTGGAAGAATTAAAGTAGAGAAGAATTTGGTGTGTACCAGCTGGATTGGTGACGACAATTTCATTTCCTCACCAACCTTAAGTTAAGTGAGGCCAACTGGATAACAACAGTATTGAATCCAACAATATGAAGAACCGAATTGTCTTCCTTGTCCCATTTCACTGCAAATTACTTGGTCATAGAATAACAATTAATTGCTAAAGTCTAAACTTATGAATTATGATCTCCAAAAGATCTAAATAATGGATTATAGGCAACAATACATAACTCAGAAGATGCAGTAGCTATTGTATGTTCAAAGCAAAAAATAATAATAAAGAAATCATTGCAACATATAGGCATAAAGCTCAAATGAAAATAAAGCCATAGAGAATAAATTATACAATTGAAAGATTGAATCAACCGGTGGGAGTTCTAATTTCTGGAAAATACATGCCTAGGGTTATCGTTTATGGCAAAATTGGGGTTTTTGTTTAGGTAGATAAGAGGTTGGGTTATGAGTACTTACGAAGGGAAAGAAGCAAGAAGGAGAGGCAGACTGTCATTCTAGACAGTGAATGACGACGGTAGAAGGCGGCTCCTCCGATGGTGGCGCAATCTCGAATTATTGCTAAAAAAACCACCATTCACGCACACAAAATACATAGTCAAAGACAGGGGGAGAAGTGGCTACAAGAAAAAGAGAGGAAAGATGGGGTTGTTACCTTTCCGACGTCGCTGACAGGGCGGTGGAGGGCGATGGTGGGTGTGGGTGGAGGAAAGCGTACGAGAGTTGGTATTGGGAGAGAACGAGCTGTTTGGTGATTGAGAGTGAGGTTTGGGAGAGAACGAGAGTCCACTTGGTTAATGAATTGGTATTGTTAATTTGCGACGCGCTTGCGACTAACCCTCCATTGCAAATTAGCGACCAACATACTCTTCCGTCGCAAATTGGTGACCAACATGCCTTTCCGTCGCAAATTATGAGCGGGATTTTTAGCGTCAATGGCCAATCTCATTCTTCGTCGCAAATCCGTCGCAAATTAGCGACGGACATTGCTCCGTGGCAAACGTTGGTGGCAAGATAGGCTTATTCTTGTAGTGAGTGTTTGGGTTGTTTGGGAACTACACTAGCTTGGAGGTTTACATGATACTTCTCAATATACACTTTCCATAGCTATTACATACTCAGAAAATATTCTCATATAAGTTTGTAAGCCCCCTGAGAATGGTTGAGAGAGGAGACTAACTTCAGAAGCTTCTGTACAAGCTTGAGAGGCTAAGTTAGAAGCCATATGGTAGGAGATATTGACCCAAGTTTCTCACCAACTCTCACACTCTGAATGAGGTCTTCCACAATGTATTTAAAGAGGTTTTAGCCCAAAAGAGTCGTTGGAATTGGTCTCCAAAGACATTGTAGCCGTTAATTGCCGTTGAGAAGATTCTGCTGTACTTTTTTGCATTCTGCAGCACTTTCTGCACTCTACTTTCTGCACTCTACTTTCCAAGGGCGTGTTTCCCATATATGAATAAATAAATTATAGCTTTAAAATATCGAAAGGAATAAAATAGCGACATTTAAAGTAATTTAAATGTGACGATGACCGTCATCTGCTCACAGTTATGAAGAATCAACGCTTTAGCTCTCTAACACCTCCCCGGATAAACCAGCGGAGCAATAACAGGCAATTCTGAAAAACCAATAATATTTCCAAAGTTTTTAGAAGACTATCCTAGAGCTCCACTAACTATGAGAACCAACAAAATCCCTAAATATCTACCCTAAACCCTAAAACTAATTTTTATCACAAAACTAATGTGTCAAAATGCATTTCTTGGAATAAAGAGTAGTAAGTATACATCAATTAACTTCAAAGAGTAACCTTGAATGTGTGGGTACCTTTTCCTCTTTCTAGAGCAAAAACCTTAACTCCAAAATACTACCAAAGAGAGAAATGAGATGACTTTGCGTAAAATAGGGCTCAAATGTGTAAGATTTTAGTGGCATTGGATCACATGGGGTGAAAAGGAGAAGAAAAATGGAGGAGGAAGAGCACGATGGAGGAGAGGAAGAAAGTAAGAGGAAGAGGGAGAGAGTGCTGTGAGAGGAAGGAAAATTAGGGGGTGGCAGTTCTGTTTGTGTTTTAAAAAATGTGTGTGTATTGTTTTTCTTTTTTTAAAAGAAATGATGCATGTTGCGCCCGAAAAAGTCCCCGAGGGAGAACCTTTCTCGTTCACAACTTTTCCTAAGACAATGAAGCCGCCACCAATATTTATTAAGGAAAATATTAGGAAAACCTTTTTTGGAAAGCGATTGGTCTTGCGAAACTAGAGAATAGGGTTCGGAGGTCGGTTACGCGCAGGGAAGGTGTTAGCACCCCACACGTCCTCTCTACTGAGAGGAAACCTTTAATTAAATGTGTGGTTTTAGTGTGTTGACTTGAAAATACCTAATTTTGCCTCTCTACTTCTTATTGAAAAAGTCTTAATGAGAATCTTTATTTATTAGGAAAAAAGGGGGGGGAATGGGTTTTTAGAAAAAAACGCTTGACGGGACATGGCCCGCTCCTACGTATCTCCCGGTGCGATGGAGAACTCAAAGCTACGTAGTTCTTCTTTATCCTGAAAAAGGGTTTGTTTTTTATCTTTTTAATGAATTTTCGAAATAGGACGAGCATTTAGTGAATGATTAAACTAACCAAGGTTATGGGTAATCACCGTTAAGTACTCTTGAAAATGAGAGTCACTACCGCCAGTCAGACGAACGAAGGTTCTGATTGACTATTAGTAGCGACTCGTTTTTATTGGTTCTTTTGAAAGGGGTTTTCGAAAGAGATTGATTGGCACGAATGATCAAACTAACAAAGGTTATGAGTGATCATCGCTTGTTGTTCTTTTCGGAAAAGACGTTGCTACCAATGGCTAGACGAACAAAGGTTCTGATTAGCCACTAGCGGCAATGGGTTTGAAAATGACTCTTGAATTTTGTTTTGAAAACGATCTTGGTTTGCAAAAAGTGCTTCCTTTCTTCTTGTTATGAAAATAGCTCTTTTCTTTTGCTATGCAAATGCTAAAATCTTTTATGATTGCGCTTGACGAGAATGTGACTCGCTCCTACGTATCCCAAATGGGAATCAAAGCGACGTAATTCTAAGGAGCCTTGAAAATGAAAATCTTTTTGATGATGTTTTGGAAAATGAAAAGCGTTCATAACGATCAAACTAACAAAGGTTATGGGCGATCATTACTAACACTTGCCGTAATTTTTGATGCTTGGGAAAATATCTTTTGAAATTGAAAGCATTCATGATAATCAAACTAGCAAAGGTTATGGGTGATTATCGCTAGCACTCCATTGTTAATAATCATGCAAGCAGAGGCCTCGCAAGACTACTAACAAAGTTTTTCTGATTTTGGAGAGTTTTTGCAATTTGATTAATTTTTGTTCGGGGAAACATTTATCCATCATTTGGAAAAAAGGGGTTTGTGAAAAAAAAATAAGTTCACTTAGGGAAAAGAAACGAAATTTAAAAAAAAGAAATAGGGGGTGAAACAGTAAAATGGGGGGTGCAAGTGGTAGGGGGGCTGTATTATTAAAATTGGGGTGTAAACAGTAGCCCATTTCTTATTTTAGTGGGCTGGTCCGTTTCAAAATCGTGGGCTTCAGAGGGGGGCGCGCGGAGTAAGGTGCAGGGGGTGTAAATAGAGATCTGAAAATTAAAAAAACGTGAAAAGACAAAAATGCCCCTGTGTCATACTATAAAAACCTAAACATAAAAGGAAACCCTAATTCCTCACTTTCCTCTTCTCCACGGCGCCCCACCCAAAAAGTTCCCTAACCCTAAATTTTTCCTCTCTCTCTCCTTGCCGTCCCCATCTCGCTCCACGGCTCCCCTCCTCTCCTCTCTCACAGATCCACATCCCACTCTCTCCTCCTAGCTTCGATTTCTCTCTCCTTTTCCCTAGCTCCGTTCGCTCTCTCTCCACCACAACTCAGTTTCGTTTTTTCTTCTCACCGATCGAGGCTTCCTCTTCAAAGAGCAGGGGTGAGAGGCGTGGAGAAAGAGAACGAAAGAGGGAAGGTGGTCTACGGCGCGGTTTTCTTGTTCGATTCGGGTTTGATTCGCGATGGGAAAGGGGGTCTGACGATGGTGGCTACTGGTGCGTGGAGGGGTTGGTTGCGGTCGGATGGGGGTGGTGGTGCTGTGGGTGGAGGTACTGTGGGCGGTGGTGCTGTTCGTTTATGGTGGAGACGCTGATTAAGGGTGGCTGAGGCGGCTGTTGAACGGCGGAGGCGAAGGGGGATTCGGTAGTGATTTTGGATGGCTGAAGGATTTGACGATGGGGTGGTGACGGTGGTTAAGGGCGGCTGAGGCGGCGGTTGGTGAAGGTTTGGCCGTGGGGAGGTGTCTGGCCGTGGGGCCGTGAAGGTGTAGCTGTAAGGTGGTGACTGTCTTGGGGTGGTGTTGTGTTCGGCGGCGACCACTTTAACACCCCCTTTAACAAATATAAATAAACGCGCAATTATCAGAGTACCACGAGGGCGTCACATTTTTTTTTCTTTCAACACATAAAAACTCCAAAGTTACTTTAAAATAAATCCTTACAACAAATACAAGAAATCTCCAAGCAGCGGAATCACAAAATCATTTAACATCTCCAAAATAAACAAGACATCAAGTCGAACTCCAAAAATAAATAGGCATCAAGCCAAAACTCCCAAAACGACAGAAACAGTTCGCAAAACGAAACTAAGCCCCGCCCCGGTGTTACACATCAGAGCTGACTCGGACTCTACGAGAAGGAAAGTACACCTAATAGATCCTCCACGAGCGCTAACGATCACCTGCAGCGTTGCCACAATAGAGCAACATTCCAAGCAGAAGGGGTGAGTTTAACAGAAATAATAAGCACATGACAGCAGTACATAAGCAGCAGGCACAACACGGCAAACACGTATATACCATATCACACAACAGCACAAGATTCATATCTCTATCAGACATAAAACGCCAACCACAATAGTTATGCACACATGGACCATGAAGGAATGTATGGAATGCAACCCCTCCGGGCATATGCATGCGGTACCGATCTCGTAAAGGCCACGACGGGCGCAACTCGTAATAAACCTCGTGCTGTAGCATCACAGCTACCTCGTAGGAATGCATATGACAATGCGACTCATGACTCATGCGCCATTTACACCAACTCAAAGCATTCAATTAATAAATACTATATCACCATATCTCGTTATAAATCATTTCAGAAAAATACCACTTGTTGTAGCATCACAGCTACCTCGTCACCTAACCACAACAAAGCACGTAACAAATACTATACCACATTAACAACTATCTCGTGTTGTAGCATCACAGCTACCTCGTAATTTCTCACCAATAAATATTTCAGCTCATCAATAAATATTCAGCTCATCAAATAATATTCACCACCACAGACACATAAAATCGAGACAGCAACCTCTTAAAATACAGTAACAGCACTAAGGAAAAAGAAATAGGAAAACAGCCCCTTTAAATTTACGAAAACGGCACCTGTAAATTCCAGAAAACAGCACCTATGAACTTAAGAAAACAGCGTCTTTAAATTGAAGAAAACTACACCTTTAAACTCAAGAAACAGCATCTTTTAGTTTAAGGAAACAACACTTTAAATTGTGAAAACAGCAGCTCACGATTTACAGAAACAGCAACAAATCAGCACATTTTATTTATGGAAAACAGCAACCTTTTATGCGCTATGGACAGCAGTAAAATACGATACCACAGCAGCATTTTATTTATAAAACAGCAACAAAACAGCACATTTTATAACATAAGAACAGCATCTCATTTTCTGTACAACGGCACAAATTTATTTTTATAAAATAGCAGCTCATATACTAAATAAAAACAGCATGACAGCAACATTTATTTTTATAAAACAGCAGCTCATATAACAATTAAAAACAGCAAGACAGCAACATTTATTTTTATAAAAACAGCAGCTCATATAACAATTAAAAACAGCATGACAGCAACATTTATTTTTATAAAAACAGCAGCTCCTACAACAATTAAAAACAGCAAGACAGCAACATATAACCTTATTTTTAAAAACAGCAACAGCACCTCATTTTTTAAAAAAAACAGCAACATATAACCTTATTTTTAAAAACAGCAACAGCACCTCATTTTTTAAAAAAAAACAGCAACATATAACCTTATTTTAAAAAAACAGCAACAGCACCTCATTTTTTAAAAAAACAGCAACATATAACCTTATTTTTAAAAACAGCAACAGCACCTCAATTTTTAAAAAAAACAGCAATATCATACAAAACATACCATTCTTCACATCTCAAGCACACAATCCCACATTTCTCAATTTATTCACAAACTTATTGTATTTATTCACACAATCATAAACTAACAATTTGACTACAACATAAGCCTCAAATACTCAATAAATTATAACACCACATACTTCACATCCTAATTCAATCTCAATCACTCCATCACATATTCTCCTCATCACATAACATGAAATCGATCCTAAAGCTCATCAAATCACCCAACTCAATATTCAATTTTCTTATCTCATATAACAACCACAACACAAATTGATTTTACAAGCCCTAACTACCCATACACCCATCATAAACCCATTATCAACGTTAAACCCACCTTTACCTCAATAATTGATTGAAGATGAGAACCCTTTCACCAATCACCAAGAACCACAGCAACAAGCCTTGCGATTTCTCCCTCCAATTCGCGAAAGTCCTCTTCCCTCTTCTCTTTTCCTCTTCTTCGCGTTTCTGCTCCCTCCTTCAACCGTGTGCTTCCTTTCCTTTTTCCCTTCTCACTCTCGCGTTCTCTCCTTCTCTCTCTCTCTAGGTTTTTCTCTTCTCTTTCTCGGTCACGCTTCTCTCTTTCTCTGTCACGATTTTCTTCTTCTTTCTTTTTGTGTCTTACGTTCCTTTCCTTCTCTCACTCTCGGCTTCTTCTTTTCTTTTAGTTCTTCTCTCTAATTCATTTAACCCTAGGCCCAACTAATGGCTTTTGGGCCATTGACCTTATTCACACCCCTCCTCGATTAATTCCACCACTCCCTAATTTAATTAGCACCATATTATTATTTCTAATATTTCTCCACAACTAATTCCCCTTAATTAATTAAATAATTAACCAATTATTTTTGGGGCGTTACAACCACCACACACGGTGGTCGGAGTGGAGGTCAGAGCTACAGGTACGAAAACTGTTTGTTCCCTTCTCTTCCCATCTCCCTTTTTTTTATACCATCTCTTTTCATACTTCAGTTTCTAATTTCTTTTCTTCTGTTTTCTTCATGCTGATTTTTGAGCCTCATTGTTATTCTATTTTTAGCTTCTAAAAAAACAGTAAAGGTTGTGGTTCTGAAATTTTTTATAGCTACTGATTCAAAAAAAAAAAGCTTGGGTGTATCTATTTCCTATGTCTCTAACTAAAACACTAATTTCTTTTTATCTCTCATAACATAACCGTAACAGTGACTAGTATCTAAACAAAAAAATTGTAGTAACAACAGAGTATAGCGTTTACATAACAATAACAACATTCAAATAATAGAACCTGAAAAACGTGATCAGTGAGAGTGAGAATTGGGAACAACCTCAGCCTTCGTCTCTTTCTTTTTGTGAGCTGCTCCTCCTATGCTAAAATCTGATTTTTAGTAGTAGTATCTCAGTGTGTGTATATTGCTGTGTTTTCTGTGTGTATCTGTTTTTTCTCTTTTTTGTTTTCTTGGTTGTGTCTCTAATTTATAGAGAAAATGGTTGATCTGCTTTGTACAGGTTATAAAGGAAAGCAGAAACCTATTGGGTATTGAATGTTGCTGGGTTTAGAGGAGTGTTGCGTGAAGGAGTTGATGATGTGAAGCAATGGGTGGCTTGGAGCAGACTTTTGCTGCCAGCTTGCTTGTAAAACTAGTGTTTCTTTAGCCAAAAATGGAAGAAGTGTAGAAAGCAATTTGGCCTTAAACTTCAACTTGAAAACGTAACCAAGGCCTCCAATGACACTTAGTTTAGTTCTGATTTCTATTTTTTTGTATTTTTTTAATTTTGTAATATTTGTATTTTTAAAGCAATGCTAATAACATATTTTTTTTATTCTTTTTCTTGCAATGAAAAAAATAAATAAATAAGTTCTACTAATAATGACACAAAACAGTTTTCTGAAAAAAAAGTTTTCGACTTGGGCGGACAAAATTGGGGTATGACAATGCATTTCAAAGAGATTGAGCCAATATCTGAAAAACTGAACTCTTCCAGACTCTCTCTTTCTCATGAGAAGGTATTTGCCCTATTTTGCTTGAGTTTGGCCTCACACTTATTTCATCTAATTTGCACTCATCGCCCTCTTTAAGGTCCTCCATCAAACCAACAGAGGAGCATCCAAAGAGGTCAAGGAGAGAGATGCGTGGAGATAGTCCAAACCAATTCAGTGATCGCAAGGCAAATGCGCGGGAATGGTCAAGCGCATACGAAGATCATTGAACACGAAGTTGAAGAGATTCTGAAGGTAGAAATTGAAACCTTAAAGCAGTGCGTGAGCGCCATGATCCATCGGGAAAAGACGCTGCAACCAGGAGCTTCTCAAGCACTTACACCACCACGAAGGCACAAGGGCGGACATCGGAGGAATAAAAGGTGTAGAGCTTGGTCGCCAAGCTCTAGCCCAAGTCGTTCTTCTGATAGCAATTCAAACAACAGGTCCACCATCAGTCACTTGAAAAGCTACTCCTTCGCTGACCATTCACGAAGCTCCCTCCATAGGGGACGTGGACTTTGCAGGCGCAGAGAAAGATGACACCGAAGGAGTGGCTCGCCCATAACAGGGTCTATGTTGCACACCTTCGTCTCTTGGATCTTGGCTACCAAGGTCCCCAAAAAATTCCAAGTGTCGAATATCAAGCCCTACGGCTGGTTTTCGAATCTACCTAGAGGGTGCCTCCATTCTTACGAATATCTGACCAAGTAATTCAAGGGCCCGCTTTTCCATTAACCGAGTTGTAGTGAAGAGTACCACCAGCCTGATCGGCCTGCAGTAGAAGCCTAGATAAAGCCTTAACGCGTCCATGGACCGATTCAATTCTGAGATCGGAAAGACCAAGACCGCATTAAGAGCCTTAACGACATGACACTTCGGTTAAAGTAGAAAATCAAACCCCATGTGTCTTGCCATTGGAGCACCATCAACCATCACAACAAGATCTAACGATTAGAGCTATGTGCGTTATCCACTTTGAAAAACATGATATCAGCGAGCCCTCACACTCGCCCGGGATACCGAGTCGTCCACTCGGAGTACCAACCACAACAATCCACCTAAGTGTGCATGGGGGGCAACGAGAGGACTGCCAAGTACATGTAAACGGACGAGTCATGAACAAACTACATCTCAATGAACGGCTCATTAGACTTTCAGGCCGAGGCCCTTCCGTCAGAATGACCCCGGCTTGGGGGGAAACTGTTCTGGACTGGGCCTAGCACTTGAACTTTATCCAATAAGATAGGCCCATGATCCACAAAGATCTGATGGCTAGGATCTGTTTTCCCCTATCGCACGGTGCAACGCCCCTACTTTTTCCACTGTGCGCACAGCCAATAGAATCACGCCACAATAAGACAGGTACGTATTGATTACAGTCTGCCACACCTTCTCACTTTATTGACTTAAGCATTGGAGTGTGTGTAGGTACACCCCTCCTTTTTGCCAGATCAACGCAAGGGGTTGCATCTCAGAGCTACCTCAGAATTTTCTAGCTTCCCATCTTGGTGAGCATCTCGGCACAACATCTCAACCGAGACTTGCATCCAATTTTGAACACTACCCCTGCGCCTGGATTTCGCTAGAGGGTTCATATCTGATGTCATTCTCAAGGGCATGTGGGGGGCCATATCCCCCTAAAGTTTTTCTATCCTTTCAAACAAGGTTGTTATACTTTTTGCTCTTCATTATTATTTTAGTTGGTCTCTATTATTTTTTGCTTCAAAATAGTCAGTTATTACAAAGTTGTACCAATAAGATCTATATGCATGATTTAAATTAGAGTTTAATTGGTATATATTATTGGTGTAAAAATTTTTACACCATCAACTAATAAAAATTTATTGTATGAGTGACTTTTAAGGTAGTTAAGATAAAGTCAAACATTTTTTATGACGTGTCGTTTTATGATTGGCTAACATAGTAAAAGCTCTTGTTCAACGATAGTGTATAAAAGACGCTGCAACCAGGAGCTTCTCAAGCACTTACACTACCACGAAGGCACAAGGGTGGACATCGGAGGAATAAAAGGTGTAGAGCTTGGTCGCCAAGCCCTAGCCCAAGTCGTTCTTCTGATAGCAATTCAAACAATAGGTCCACCATCAGTCACTTGAAAAGCTACTCCTTTGCTGACCACTCACGAAGCTCCCTCCATAGGGGACGTGGACTTTGCAGGCTTAGAGAAAGACGACACCGAAGGAGTGGCTCGCCCATAACAGGGTCTATGTTGCACACCTTCACCTCTTGGATCCTGGCTACCAAGGTCCCCAAAAAATTCCAAGTGTCGAATGTCAAGCCCTACGATGGAAGGACCGACCCCGAAGAGTTCCCCACACTTTTAAATTCACGGATGATGCTCCTCAAGGCCTCAAAAAGAGTCAAGTGCAAGACATTTTCCTGCTTTTTGGAGAAGTCAACCCTCGGCTGATTTTCGAATCTACCTAGAGGGTGCCTCCATTCTTACGAATATCTGACCAAGTAATTCAAGGCCTGCATTTCCATTAACCGAGTTGTAGTGAAGAGTACTGTTGCACCCTAATTTTGTCCGACTAATTCAAGTTTATTAGAAAAAACCAAAATATTATTCGTTGTGCATTTTGAGGTTTTAATCGTTAACGCATGTCATTTAGTGCTCGTTAGCGATTTTGCGTCTTTTCTTTTACTATTAGAAGAACTTATTTTCTTTTTATTGCAAGAAAAAACTTAATTAAAAAATAATAATATATTGTTTAATTTTAACTATTATTAGATTTGAATATAAAGTAGAACTTTAGAAATCATATTTACACAAAATAAATACAAGATGGAATAACAAAATAGATTCTAAATCTGAAACTAAAGTTTTTCTACAACAAAATTAAAAAATAATAATAAGAGAAAACTTGCAATTCTTCTCCCTCTCGCTCTCGTAGAGTTGCCAAGATTCCTTCTTCCATTTAGAGCAAAAGCCTCAGACATCTTTTAACAATCTCAAAGTCTTCTACCCAAAATCAGCTCAAGCCCCATTCTGCACAATTATGCATCAATGACACGCCGAAACAGTGACTAGGCTGCAGCTTCCTCTAGCATCTGTATCAATGGTCAATATAGAAAGGTCAGAATCGTGAATGCAAAAAAGGATTGGGGGAAGAAAAATTATCATCAGAGAACTTTATACATCAAAGGATGAAATATGTTGAACAAACACAAAACAGAGGTGCAGAGGAAAATGACTTGACAGTGCAATACTCTATACAAACCTTACTATAAATTCAGACTCCAAACAGCAACAAGGGGGGGAGAAGTCAAAAAAAAAAAGATAGGAAAGGGGAACAAAATTCAGAGGGATAAGAGAGAGTAGGAGAGAAAGAAATAAATTAGAAGAGGGGAGTTAAGAAAAATGGGAAGGAGGTGAATCAGAAAGTAGAAGAGGAGAAAGGAATCATACCAAGCAAAGCCCAAAAACACCGTTCCGTTCAACCACGGTACCGCCGCCGTCGCCGTTGCCGTCATCGTCGTCATCTCCGCACTCCATCTCGGTCCACCGTCGCACATCCTTCTCCACCTCATCTCTCCATTTCTCTTTCACTCCCTTCCTCTCCCCATCGCGTTCTGTCTCTCTCCCTTGTGCATCCGGTACACCTTTCTTTCACTCTTGGCATCATCTCTCCTCCTTCCCCTGTCTCTGAAGTGAAGCTTCAGTATAGAGGTGAAACCCATTTCTTTCCCTTTTGCATTTTAACTCTAACTTTGTTTTATTTATTAGTTTCTGGATCATTCCTTTCATTCAATAGTAACAATAATAATTATATGACTCTATCTTCTTTCCAATCTCGAAACCCCCCTCACCCTGTTTTTAATTCCTTTTGTTATTTTAGTTATTTGCCATTCTTTAAACAAACAATAATAGTCAGTAGTTGTTAAACAAATAAAAACCCATTTCCAACTACACCCCCATGTTTTATTAAGACAACCCCCCTGTCTTTTCAAATGAACAAGCCTCTAATCACACCTCCCTGTTTAATGATATAATCTCTCAGTTTTTAAACATCAAACTTTTCAATCCTTTTTATTACGCCACAATGCTTCCAAACCAATATTTCTCAAACAATCGAACTCACATAAAAAGTAAGTTGTTACTAACGGTCACTCTGAGTTTAACTTGTTTGATCGTTAATAATAACCGCAGTTTTCAAATGGGCTATTAGTAGTGACCACTCTGAGTTTACTTGTTTGGTCATAACGAATGCCTGCCCAAATTTCAAAAACACTAGAAAATAAAAAATACCAAACACACAAACATTTTCTACCCCAAGAACTACGTAGCTTTGATTTCTCCATCGCACCTGGAGATACGTAGGAGCAGGGGCCCACTCCTGTCAAGCGCAAAAAAACTAAAATTTTTATTAAGTCTTCCTCTTCAATTTTGCAAATAATAAAAAGGTAAATTAAAGTATTTTCTTTAAATTAACTTTCTCTCTACACATTAAATTAAATGGTAACCTTTCACTTGAAAGGATGCTGTGGGGTGCTAATACCTTCCCCGCGCATAATCGACCCCCGAACCCAAAAATAAAGGTTTTTTTTCAATGTTTTCCTATTTAATAAATATTGATGGCGGCTTCATTGCAAAAATGACGAAGAATCCCTCCTTCGGATTTTTCGGTCGCTACAGCTGGCGACCCCACTGGGGATATTTTTAAGAGGGTCAAGCCTAATTTAATTAAATGTGTAGATTATTGTTAATTTAATACTTTTTACCTTAGCGTTCGTATTTGCCAGTCCATTTTTATTTTTATTTATTTATTTATTCATGGCTTTATTGAACCTTAGGGTAGAAGACTTTTGCACTATTACCTGTATTTCTTTTGCAACTTGTGTGGTCTGGGTATTATGCCCGTGTCACACACGTCACCTACACATGTTTATTCACACACTTTTGAGTGGGGCCTTATACCCGGGTCTGAAAATTAACCTAGGACGAGTGGAGATTATTAGTGACAGTCATTCTGGATTTTATCTGTCTGACTCTCACGAAAGTCTCAACCAGAGTATGCTCTTTCATGGTATCCCACACCAGGTAGCTCGCTATCGTTGTGGATCATATCATGAAGGGGACTTTAGCTCTGGAAACCTTTGTGAGGAAGTGAATAGAGCCACCTGAGAGATTGATCACGTAAGTGACCCTAGACCGTGACCTATATATAAGACATAACCTGTTTAAGACACAAGGGCATTTCACCTACCCGCTGCATCATTACAGTTTTTTTAATTGTTTTTTTTTTCTTTTCCAAAAAAAATCAAATCATCTAAACCGTTTTATTAAATATATAGGACGTGACACATAGTTAACACCTTCTCAAAGATGAATCGCCAATTTTTTTTCCTTTTTTTTTTACACGCGTGACATCATTCTTTCATCCATCATATAGCATCATTATTTCACAAAATGTAAAAAAATCCTCACATGCATGTTATTCATCTCATTTAGGTTTGCCGAGAATTGTAAGAGGCTCAAAAATTGTGTCATAAGCAAGGCAGCATGGGATCAAACGGTGAAACAGTTCAAACCCTGAACTACCCTACAGTGAAACAGCCCAATCTTACTAGCTTAAGAGAATGTGCGGGTTGGTTGCCGCCCATCGAGCGCAGGTCTTTCGATAGAACTTATGGGAAGATTATTATGTTATTACGGTTGGAAGTGCAAACAAATGCCATTGTTGCCTTGAGCCAATTCTATGACTCCTCCTTGAGATGCTTCACTTTCAAAAATTTCCAGATGGCACCTACCCTGGAAGAATATACGCAGATCCTTGGTTTTCCTCAACGAGACACTAGGCCCTACCAGTACCAGGGGCATTACTACACAGATGAGAAACTTGCCTCAATGTTACAAATCAGCAAAGAAAGTTTGAAGCTCCAAAAGAAAAACCGAAATTGCATTGTAGGGTTCCCGCAAGAGTACTTGGAAAGTCAAATGAAGTCCTTCGCCGATGCTAAAAATTGGGGTCCTTTCAAGCAAGTGTTAGCTTTGACTATCTTTGGGATTGTGCTATTCCCACGCCTTGAAAGATATGTGGACACAACCGCTATTGGTGTATTCATATCCTTCAAAGATGAAGAAAACCCAACCAACCCAATTCCAGCCATTCTTGCAGACACTTACTGTACCTTCACACATTATAGTGAGCTAAAGGGAAGGAGGATATCCTGCTGCCTACCAGCCTTGTATGTTTGGCTTCTTACCCATGCCTTCGTCAACAAAGTTAAGGTAGAAGGCCCAATTGAAGACGCTAGAGGATGTGATGTGGAGTCAATGAATACCGGTGAATGGTTGCAAGTGCTAAAGGGCCTTCATGAGTACAAGGTTCGTTGGCACCCATCGTGGTGGAAAGACCGGCCTATGGTAATTTTTCAATGTGGAAGTTTTCAAAATGTCCCACTCATGGGGACAAGAGGATGCATAAATTACAACCCTTCTCTGACTCTAAGACAGCTAGGGTACCCCATGCGAAATCCGCCCACCGAAGACATGTTAATCCCTTTTTACCTCCATGAGGGAAGCCCAAAAGAGGTTGACATGCTCCGGAAGATTTCTCAAGCGTGGGACATGGTTGTCCGCAAAGGACAAGAGCTTACTAAGAGGGGCGGCGATAAGGAACCCACCTTTCGTCAGTGGCTCCAAAAAAGGATCCAAGACACCCGATTGCCTTACCGAAGCGCACTACGGGTTGAGGAAGAAATAGCTGAACCTACCCTTCCCACTGTCGAAGAGTTAGATAAGCTCAAAATGGCAGTGTCAAAAGCTGAGGAAGAAAAGAAGGGCTGACAGGCAGAATTAGAGAAAGTGCTCCTAAGAAACCAGAAATTGGAAGAAGAAAACGCAGCTAAGTCATTGGCCATTGAGGACAGCCGCAAGCAACTTACGATTGAAGAAAAGAGCAAACAAGAGGTCCAAAAATACCTGAGAGGGGCAAAAGAAGAACTAAAGCGATGCAACCTGAAGATGAACCAAGCCATTGATGATGCACATAAATGGAAAGAGTTATGGGAGGAGTCAATGATTGCTGAAAAAACCGCACAAAGCTTGTTGGTGAAGTCAAAGAGAGAGTCCCGGATATTGATAGCTGAGTTTGAAGATCAAGTGAAAAGTATCCGGCGGGATAAAGAGACCATTGAAGAAATACTCCGAGAATACCAACAAACCTTGAGAAGGGAGCATGAGAGATCTGATGAGCTGAAAGACCATATCAGATATCAAGAGGAAGTTTACCATCAGCTGAAGATTGAAAGCATCCACTCGGAGAGCCGCTTTGTAGAATTGGTCAGCAGGATAGAAAACCATGAAGTCTTCATAGAGTTGAAGAATGAAAGCTTATACTGGCGAGACAGATTCGCAAAGTTGGCATGGCTGGCCGATCAAGCTATCATGGGTATCCCAAAGCGTCTAAAAGAGGCTGACGCAGCAATGCACCCGTTCAACACCCTGGTCCAAGTTTCCGAATTTATGGAATTTTGCAAAATCCTAATCGCCGAACTTAGGGAGAAGGCTGGTAGCACCACTAGTAGAAAAAGAGAGAGGAGTGGAAAAATGAAAGCTATATGTATTTGAGCGAAATTTAAAAGAGCATTGTAATGTTTTTTTTCGAATTTTCATGCTGTACTTTTCCCCCATCAATGAAGTTTGTTTGTTCCACCTATTGATCCTCCTTTTGGAAATGCTTGAAACGTTAGTTTATGTACTTATGACAAATCAAGACGCGCTTACAATTCTCGGCCTAAAACAATAAAACTCATGCACACATGCACCACTCATTTTTCATCCATTCACATACTCATATCATGTATCCCGTCAACAGTGAATAAAAGACAAGCTGGTGCGTCAACATCGCTATTGGACTCGTTCTCAGGCCAGATACATGGAAGTAAATCAGGACAATCCGCCTCAAGATAACCTGGATCAAGGCGATCCACATCAGGACGACTTAGGTCAGGGTAACCAGAACCTAGGCAATCAAGAGCTTAGGGCAGAAATAGATGTGATAAAGCAACAGATGGCTGAGATCTTAAGGGTCCTACAAGCTTTGAAGAATGGGAATACAGATGAAGATGTCTCCGCTGGGAACACTGAAAATCAAGCTACCAACCCTCCTATTCCCAATGGACTCGGAATCCCCCATACAGTGTACCCTACTGGGGCTAACGAACAGGGTTACCAATGGCCTCCTTATGGACTTCCGCAAGGTTATACACCTCCGACAGTAGCTGCCAATCCGGAAGATGGTCCCTCAGGAGTCGTGGGACAAGGACATCCTGCACCGATAGGTCACAACAGTAATCCGGGGGCACCGCAGATGCACAACCCGAGTCCTATTGTCGCACCACAAAGATTTCCACTCGGCTACACTCCACCGCTGGTAGTCGATGCTCAAGCTCAAGGGTCCAGCCTCAGGAACCCCACTCATTCACATATCCCAAATGTGAACCCAGCCATAGTTCCGATGATTCATCCTTACTATGGTATGAGTGGACTCCCTCACAACTACTCTATGGAGAACCCTCAAGCCCAAGACAAACTGCAAATGCTGGAAGAAAGGTTGAGAGCAGTTGAAGGATTCAGTATTGGTGCAAGAAATGCACAAGATTTATGTCTCGTTCCAAACGTGGTCATTCCCCCTAAGTTTAAGGTACCAGATTTTGATAAATACAGAGGAGCAACATGTCCGGCAAGCCACCTAACTATGTACTGCAGGAAGATGGCTGCATTCGCAAATGACGACAAGCTGCTTATCCACTACTTCCAAGACAGCTTAGCTGGGGCAGCTTCAAATTGGTATATGCAGTTGACACCCACTCATATTCGGTGTTGGAAGGATCTCGCTGATGCTTTCCTTAAGCAGTATAAGTACAACACTGATATGGCTCCTGATAGGACTCAGCTACAAAACATGACTAAAAGGGATAACGAGTCCCTCAAGGAATATGCTCAGCGTTGGAGAGGACTAGCAGCACAGGTAGCACCGCCTCTGTTTGAAAGGGAAATGGTATCTATGTTCATGGAAACTCTTCCTTCACCCTTCTATGAAAAACTGATCGGGAGTGTATCGTCAAGTTTCTCGGATATGGTCGTTATTGGAGAAAGGCTAGAGAACGAAATGAGGAATGGGAAAATCGCTTATACCTCCCCCGGAAACACTAACCAGAGAAAGCCCTTCTCCGGATTTCCTAAAAAGAAAGAAGGAGAAGCCAACGCCATTACAGGAACCGGAAAAACTCCCTACTCCAATCCCTCTCACACCAATCCGTTCTCAGCACAAACACTATCTACCCCACCTACCCAAAATAACCAAGGCCATAAACCACAAAACTACTCAGTCGGAAAGTTCGTCCAGTTTGATCCAATCCCAATGTCATACTCCGACCTATTCTGCCACCTGCTCAGCCATAATTTAATCACCACCCGCCCAATGAGACAGATCCAGCCCCCTTTTCCTAGAGGCTTCGACCCAAACACCACATGCGAATTTCATTCGGGAACGGTCGGCCATTCCATAGAAAACTGCAAGGCATTGAAGTATGTCGTCCAAGATCTAATCGCCTCGGGCTGGTTGAACTTCAAGGAAAACGGTCCTAATGTGGCTACCAACCCATTACCAGGACATGGGATGCCCTCAACTAATGCAATTGAGGATTCTGCAGAACCGTCCCTAATCAGGAGGGTAGAATGCATCCAGACACCCCTGGAAATGATTCATGCTAATCTGTGTTCCTTTGGGATTATTAAGAGGGAATGCACTGGAAAGAATCCATGCAATGACCATCACTGCATTGGAAATTGTGAGGCGTTCAAACAAGTGCTTCAGGACCTGTTGGACCTACATGTAATACAAGTGGGCTTTCAAAAGAGGGAGGACCAGGTGTCAACTATCCTATCGAGCAATGGCCAGAACAAGGATACTCGGAAGCCACTAGAGATCCGCTATACTAAGGACTCGAAGTCGTCCCTGGGTATGCCTAAACCAATCACTATCCAAGTGCCAACTCCCTTCCCCTACAATGACACCAAAGCAGTCCCATGGAACTACAATGCGAAAGTCCAAGTGAAAGGTCCTCAGAACAATCCTGATGTCACCAATATCTCGGGAAGCAGCGGAATGACTCGGAGTGGGCGCGTCTATGCCCCTGAAAGACCCGGAGGAAGAGAATCAAATGAAAGAGGAAAGATTGATAAAGGAAAAAACGTAGAGGGAGAGTCGTCTGACAAAAATGCAAGCAAGAAAGCATTATCTGAGCAAGAAGCCAGTGAGTTTCTAAAGATTATGAGGCAGAGTGAGTACAAGGTAGTAGATCAGCTAAATTAGACCCCTGCTAAGATATCTCTGCTATCACTATTACTCAATTCTGAAGCCCACCGTGTAACGCTAATGAAGGTGCTGAGTGAAGCTCATGTCACTCCCGACATCACAGTTGGCCAGTTTGATGGGATCGTTGGAAATATCGTTGCAAACAATTACCTCACATTCACGGATGACGAGATCCCCGTCGAGGGAAGAGGGCACAACAAGGCTTTGCATATCTCCGTGAAATGTGGAGAATACTCTCTAGCTCGAGTACTCATCGATAACGGATCGTCCCTGAACGTATTACCCAAGTCAACCATGAACAAACTAGACGTAGATTGTTCATACATGAAACCCAGTTCTACGCTGGTCAGGGCATTCGATGGGTCTAAAAGAGAGGTTATCGGAGAGATGGAGTTACCTGTACAGGTAGGTCCAGAGGTCTTCATAGTGAGTTTCCAAGTGATGGACATCAATCCGTCTTACAGCTGTCTTCTGGGAAGACCTTGGATCCATTCTGCTGGGGCTGTGCCCTCTTCTCTACACCAAAAGCTCAAGTTCATAGTTAACAACAAGTTGGTGGTCGTTTCAGGAGAAGAAGAGTTGCTAGTCAATAAGCCGTTTCCTATCCGTTATGTTGAGGCTGCAGAAGAATCTTTCGAGACCGCCTTCCAAGCACTAGAAATTGCAAATGCTACCTTTGTGGGGGACGGGGCCCCATCGTTAAAACCAAAGCTGTCCAAGGCTGCATTGATGATTGCTAAAGTCATGACAAACAAGGGTTATCAAGCGGGAAACGGTTTAGGGAAGACTGAACAAGGGATCCTAACACCCATACAGCTGCGTGAAAACAAGGACAGATGTGGGATAGGGTACCAGCCTAGTCGTACTGACAAAGGAAGGATCGCCGCGGAAAAGAAGGAGCGGAGGTTGGCCAAACTTGAGGGTCGGGGCCAAATATGAAGAAGATTTTCATCGGCGACATAAAGCAAAACTTTCAGAGCGCAGGGGTGCTAGATCCTAACCAGGTTGCAGCTATTGAAGGTGATTCAAGCGCTGAAAATGGCGGTGCCAGTCTGGTGCGCCGTTGTCCAGCAAGCGAAAAGCTCAAGAATTGGGAGATCGTCGATTTTCCTGTAGTTTTTAGTTCAAAGTAATGTTTCTGTAATGCAATCATATGGCTCTGCCCAAGGCCTTAGGACATTTCATTCGGGCACACATGTTTCCTTTCAATATCAATATCAATAAAATGTTATTTCAGATTCTCCAATAAATTTCAGTTCTCTTTTGCACTTGCGTTTTATTTTCTTTTTGCTCGTTTTCATTCCGTCAATTTGTACTAATGCAGATTTGAAAAAAACGCTTTTGAAAACAACAACGCCAATAATTCATACTGTGACTTTGATCACCCGATTAATCAAACTGAGGAAGATGTTGGAGATAACTGGGAAACTCCTCCAGAATTAATGAGAATGATGGAACAAGAAGAAAAAGTGATTCAACCCCACGAGGAATCTACTGAGGTAATAAACTTGGGCACAGAAGAGGATAAGAAAGAGGTTAAAATCGGCATCACAATGAAAGATAGTGAGCGAGAGAAGCTAGTTAGGCTTTTGTTCGACTATGTTGACATCTTCGCATGGACATACCAAGACATGCCTGGACTGGACCCCAACATAGTCGAGCATAAGTTACTAGTAAAACCCGAATGCCCGCCAGTAAAGCAAAAGCTAAGAAGGATGAAGCCGGATATGTCACTAAAAATCAGAGATGAGGTCAAAAAGCAGTTTGATGCCGGATTCTTAGCAGTAGCAAAGTATCCTCAATGGGTAGCCAACATTGTCCCGGTTCCGAAGAAGGATGGGAAGGTCAGAATGTGCGTCGATTATCGAGACCTGAACAGAGCAAGTCCTAAAGATGATTTCCCTTTGCCCCACATTGATGTCCTGGTGGATAGCACAGCGCAACACTCCTTATTTTCCTTCATGGATGGATATTCCGGATATAATCAAATCAAGATGGCCCCCGAAGATATGGAGAAAACCACCTTCATCACTCTCTGGGGAACCTTCTGTTACAAAGTAATGCCGTTCGGATTGAAGAACGCTGGTGCAACATACCAAAGGGCGATGGTAGCTTTATTCCATGATATGATGCATAAAGAAATAGAGGTATACGTGGATGATATGATTGCCAAGTCCAAGACTGAGGCAGAGCATATTGTTAATCTGCGGAAACTTTTTGAACGTCTAAGGAAGTTCAAGCTCAGACTAAACCCTGCAAAATGCACCTTCGGCGTAAGATCAGGAAAGCTGTTGGGGTTCATAGTCAGTCAAAAGGGAATAGAGGTAGATCCAGACAAGGTACGAGCAATTCTTGAAATGCCAGCACCTAAAACTGAAAAAGAAGTCCGTGGGTTCCTAGGAAGGTTGAATTACATCTCCAGATTCATAGCCCAATTAACATCTACCTGTGAGCCTATCTTCAAATTACTATGCAAGAACCAAGAAACAAAGTGGAATGATAAGTGCCAGGAAGCCTTTGAAAAGATCAAAAGGTACCTCCAAAATCCACCGATTCTGATGCCACCAGCGCAGGGCAGACCCCTCATCCTATACTTAACAGTGCTAGACAACTCAATGGGTTGTGTACTGGGGCAACATGATGAGTCCGGAAGGAAAGAACATGCCATCTACTACCTAAGCAAGAAGTTCACCGAGTGCGAGACAAGATATTCATTGTTGGAAAAAACATGTTGCGCTTTGGCCTGGGCTGCACGTCGTCTGAGGCAGTACATGCTAAGCCACACGACTTGGTTGGTATCTAAAATGGATCCAATCAAGTACATTTTTGAAAAACCTGCACTCACAGGAAGAATCGCCCGTTGGCAAATGCTACTATCTGAATACGACCTCTTGTATGTCACTCAGAAAGCAATCAAAGGTAGTGCCCTAGCTGAATACTTGGCACATCAGCCCATTGAGGATTACCAATCAATGCAATACGATTTCCCAGATGAAGATATAATGGCTCTATTCGAAGAAGGGAAATCTCCAGACGACGAAAGGTGGAGGATGTCATTTGATGGTGCTTCCAATTTGTATGGGCACGGGGTCGGAGCTGTGCTGATTTCCCCTGATAACCGCTTCATACCATTCACTGCTAGACTGAGCTTCTATTGCACCAATAACATTGCAGAATATGAAGCGTGCGTCCTAGGCATCAAAGCGGCCCTTGAATGGAAAGTCAAAAGACTCGATGTATATGGGGACTCAGCGTTGGTCATCCATCAGACAAAAGGCGACTGGGAAACTAGGGATTCCAAATTAATTCCTTATCGTGATCACATCCAAGAGATGGTTGAACGATTCGAGGAGGTCACTTTCCACCATCTCCCTCGCGAAGAAAATCAGTTGGCTGACGCTTTGGCGACTTTGTCATCAATGTTCAATATCAATAACAACAAAAGTCTGACATTCATCCGAATCCAACATCGAGACCTACCGGCGCATCATTGCGTGGCAATCGAAGAAGAGTCTGACAGTAAACCTTGGTATTACGATGTTAAGCGCTATATCACAAGTCGAGAGTATCCCCCTGGTGCCACTGAGAATGACAAGAGAACACTTAGGAGGTTATCGATGGGTTTCTTCCTAAACGGGGAGGTGCTTTACAAAAGGAACCACGACATGGTCCTCCTCAGATGTGTTGCAAAAGAAGAAGCAGAAAGAATTATGAAAGACGTCCATGAAGGCTCGTTCGGAACCCATTCTAGCGGGCACACCATGGCAAGAAAAATCCTAAGGGCTGGCTACTACTGGTTGTCAATGGAGACCGACTGCTTTAACTACGTGAGAAAATGCCACAAGTGTCAAATCTACGCTGATAATATCCATGTGCCGCCCGCTTCTTTGAATGTCCTAACAACACCATGGCCATTCTCAATGTGGGGAATGGACGTCATTGGTCCCATCGAACCCAAGGCATCAAACGGGCATCGCTTCATTCTTGTCGCTATCGATTATTTCACCAAATGGGTCGAGGCCGCTTCTTATGCCAGTGTAACCAAATTGGTAGTTGTCAAGTTCATAAAAAGAGATTTGATCTGCCGTTATGGTCTGCCAAATAAAATCATCACAGACAATGGGACCAACCTGAACAATAAAATGATGAAAGAGTTGTGTGATGACTTTAAAGTCCAACATCATAATTCCTCCCCGTACCGCCCAAAGATGAATGGGGCAGTCGAAGCTGCAAATAAGAACATAAAGAAGATCGTGCAAAAGATGGTAGTGACCTTCAAGGACTGGCATGAAATGTTACCTTTTGCTTTGCATGGGTACCGGACCTCAGTTCGCACGTCAACAGGGGCAACCCCATTTTCACTAGTGTACGGGATGGAAGCAGTTCTTCCCGTAGAAGTCGAAATACCCTCTCTGCGAGTGTTAATGGAAACCAAATTAGAGGAAGCAGAATGGGTTCAATCTCGATTTGATCAATTGAACCTCATAGAGGAAAAAAGAGTGGAAGCTTTGTGTCACGGGCAGTTGTATCAGCAAAGAATGAAGAAAGCTTATGATAAGAAAGTTCGACCCCGGCAGTTTCAAGAAGGAGATCTAGTGCTCAAGGAAATTTTGCCTATCCAAAAGGATTCCCGTGGAAAATGGACCCCTAATTACGAAGGGCCCTATGTGGTAAAGAAAGCATTCTCTGGAGGAGCCTTAATACTCACAAAAATGGACGGTGAAGACCTCCCACTCCCAGTGAACTCAGATGCAGTTAAGAAGTACTATGCCTAAAGAAATATATGAAAAAAGAGAAAGATGAGCCAAGCAAAAATGAGCTCGCTAGGTCGAAAACCCGAAAGGGCGGCCTAGGCAAAAATTAGAGTGACCTGGTGGATTGAAAACTCTAAAGAGCAGTCCAGGCAAAAATTAGGGTCGATAAGTTGGACTTGGAACAAATGCAAAGGCAGTCCTCCGAAAGTCGGGTGATGGACGCTCAAGGTCATGCGTATGGGTGATTGGCATTGTTACCTCAAAGATACAAACAATCAAAAGATCTGCTTTTTCTTTTTCTTTTTTCTTTTTTCTTTTTAGTTTAAACTCTCAATGTAATTTTCAGCCCGTGTGACCTTCTGCGCACTCGGTTTCCACTTGAATATTCAACTCTTTCTTCGTTCTCTCATCTCCCTATTTGCTTTGAAAAGATGCTTTATGGTAGATGATATTGAATCGTGAAACAAGTGCATAATCGAAAGCATTACAATCATTGCGAGATTTCTAAAGATCACAAAAAGAAACGATCTCTCATAAAAAGACAAATGCATAATCACTTCAAGCAATGAATCACAATAACCCGCGCTTTGGCACCACTACTTTGAGGCAACCCTCATATCTCACGTTGAGAGTCCTGCGAGATGATGAGATCAGTAGAAAAGTCAAGAAAGAGCAAAAGAGCAAAAGAGTCGAGAAAGAGCAAAAGAGCGAAAAGAATCAAAAAAGAAAAACACAAACAAAGAAAAAAGCATCCCACATTTCATTCATCATACCACCAGATATCAATCTTTGCACATGCTTACACTGCAGGCACGCATACATCATCCATTGCATCCTTAAGTGCGTTCAAATATAGCTTAGTTGTTTATCTGTCAAAATAATTTTAAATTATAGCGTTAGCATCTAAGCCTAGCATCAGCCTTTTAGACCCCAGTGGTCCTTCAGAGCCCTAGCGCTCCTTCAGATCAACAATTGATCCTTCAATCCAGATCGCACGTCGCGTTAATCGAGCAGCCGACGGATCATCCGACCCCAGGTCCTTCAGACTAGCTGTGTCCGCCTAGAAACACAGTGCATGTCCTTCGAGGTGTGCAAATCAGGTCAACGACCTGACCTTGCCACCCATGGCCGCTCGAAAAAGGCCATCCCCCAAGCAGACCGTTTTACTAGTACCGCTGCTAGTTTGCGCTCCTTCAGACCCATTGGTCCATCAGGCTTAGGCATGCCCTTCAGACCCCGTCGGTCCTTCAGTTTAACTCCAATCAATGCGCCAAGCATCGACTGTGAATTAGACCATCAGAGCCCCAGTGTTCCTTCAGATCCCCGATGATCCCTATTTACTTTTGTTCTATGTAAACCCTATTTTTTTTGTTATTATTATTTTTAATTTATTTTTATTTATTATTTTTTTTTTATTTTTTTTATGATTTTCTCAAAAAGAAAAGGTTTTGACAAAATTAGTATCCTTTTATCTTTATTTCTATCTTACTCGAGAAATTTGGAAGCCCTTCATATTTCCTAGTAAAATATAAATAAAGAGGGGCAGCTGTTGCACCCTAATTTTGTCCGACTAATTCAAGTTTATTAGAAAAAACCAAAATATTATTCGTTGTGCATTTTGAGGTTTTAATCGTTAACGCATGTCATTTAGTGCTCGTTAGCGATTTTGCGTCTTTTCTTTTACTATTAGAAGAACTTATTTTCTTTTTATTGCAAGAAAAAACTTAATTAAAAAATAATAATATATTGTTTAATTTTAACTATTATTAGATTTGAATATAAAGTAGAACTTTAGAAATCATATTTACACAAAATAAATACAAGATGGAATAACAAAATAGATTCTAAATCTGAAACTAAAGTTTTTCTACAACAAAATTAAAAAATAATAATAAGAGAAAACTTGCAATTCTTCTCCCTCTCGCTCTCGTAGAGTTGCCAAGATTCCTTCTTCCATTTAGAGCAAAAGCCTCAGACATCTTTTAACAATCTCAAAGTCTTCTACCCAAAATCAGCTCAAGCCCCATTCTGCACAATTATGCATCAATGACACGCCGAAACAGTGACTAGGCTGCAGCTTCCTCTAGCATCTGTATCAATGGTCAATATAGAAAGGTCAGAATCGTGAATGCAAAAAAGGATTGGGGGAAGAAAAATTATCATCAGAGAACTTTATACATCAAAGGATGAAATATGTTGAACAAACACAAAACAGAGGTGCAGAGGAAAATGACTTGACAGTGCAATACTCTATACAAACCTTACTATAAATTCAGACTCCAAACAGCAACAAGGGGGGGAGAAGTCAAAAAAAAAAGATAGGAAAGGGGAACAAAATTCAGAGGGATAAGAGAGAGTAGGAGAGAAAGAAATAAATTAGAAGAGGGGAGTTAAGAAAAATGGGAAGGAGGTGAATCAGAAAGTAGAAGAGGAGAAAGGAATCATACCAAGCAAAGCCCAAAAACACCGTTCCGTTCAACCACGGTACCGCCGCCGTCGCCGTTGCCGTCATCGTCGTCATCTCCGCACTCCGTCTCGGTCCACCGTCGCACATCCTTCTCCACCTCATCTCTCCATTTCTCTTTCACTCCCTTCCTCTCCCCATCGCGTTCTGTCTCTCTCCCTTGTGCATCTGGTACACCTTTCTTTCACTCTTGGCATCATCTCTCCTCCTTCCCCTGTCTCTGAAGTGAAGCTTCAGTATAGAGGTGAAACCCATTTCTTTCCCTTTTGCATTTTAACTCTAACTTTGTTTTATTTATTAGTTTCTGGATCATTCCTTTCATTCAATAGTAACAATAATAATTATATGACTCTATCTTCTTTCCAATCTCGAAACCCCCCTCACCCTGTTTTTAATTCCTTTTGTTATTTTAGTTATTTGCCATTCTTTAAACAAACAATAATAGTCAGTAGTTGTTAAACAAATAAAAACCCATTTCCAACTACACCCCCATGTTTTATTAAGACAACCCCCCTGTCTTTTCAAATGAACAAGCCTCTAATCACACCTCCCTGTTTAATGATATAATCTCTCAGTTTTTAAACATCAAACTTTTCAATCCTTTTTATTACGCCACAATGCTTCCAAACCAATATTTCTCAAACAATCGAACTCACATAAAAAGTAAGTTGTTACTAACGGTCACTCTGAGTTTAACTTGTTTGATCGTTAATAATAACCGCAGTTTTCAAATGGGCTATTAGTAGTGACCACTCTGAGTTTACTTGTTTGGTCATAACGAACGCCTGCCCAAATTTCAAAAACACTAGAAAATAAAAAATACCAAACACACAAACATTTTCTACCCCAAGAACTACGTAGCTTTGATTTCTCCATCGCACCTGGAGATACGTAGGAGCAGGGGCCCACTCCTGTCAAGCGCAAAAAAACTAAAATTTTTATTAAGTCTTCCTCTTCAATTTTGCAAATAATAAAAAGGTAAATTAAAGTATTTTCTTTAAATTAACTTTCTCTCTACACATTAAATTAAATGGTAACCTTTCTCTTGAAAGGATGCTGTGGGGTGCTAATACCTTCCCCGCGCATAATCGACCCCCGAACCCAAAAATAAAGGTTTTTTTCAATGTTTTCCTATTTAATAAATATTGATGGCGGCTTCATTGCAAAAATGACGAAGAATCCCTCCTTCGGATTTTTCGGTCGCTACAAGTACCACCAGCCTGATCGGCCTACAGTAGAAGCCTAGATAAAGCCTTAACGCGTCCATGGACCGATTCAATTCTGAGATCGAAAAGACCAAGACCGCATTAAGAGCCTTAATGACATGACGCTTCGGTTAAAGTAGAAAATCAAACCCCACGTGTCTTGCCATTGGAGCACCATCAACCATCACAACAAGATCTAACGACTAGAGCTATGTGCGTTATCCACTTTGAAAAGCATGATATCAGCGAGCCTTCACACTCGCCCGGGATACCGAGTCGTCCTCTCGGAGTACCAACCACAGCAATTCACCTAAGTGTGCATGGGGGGCAACGAGAGGACTGTCGAGTACATGTAAACGGACGAGTCAGGAACAAACTACATCTCAATGAACGGCTCATTAGACTTTCATGCCGAGGCCCTTCCGTCAGAACGACTCCGGCTTGGGGGGAAACTGTTCTGGACTGGGCCTAGCATTTGAACTTTATCCAATAAGATAGACCCATGATCCACATAGATCTGATGGCTAGGATCTGTTTTCCCCTATCGCACGGTGCAACGCCCCTACTTTTTCCACTGTGCGCACAGCCAATAATCACGCCACAATAAGACAGGTACGCATTTATTACAGTCTGCCACATTTTCACTTTATTGACTTAAGCATTGGAGTGTGTGTAGGTACACCCCTCCTTTTTGCCAGATCAACGCAAGGGGTTGCATTTCAGAGCTACGTACCCCGGAATTTTCTAGCTTCCCATCTTGGTGAGCATCTCGGCACAACATGTCAACCGAGACTTGCATCCAATTTTTAACACCTACCCCTGCGCCTGGATTTCGCTAGAGGGTTCATATCTGATGTCTTTCTCAAGGGCATGTGGGGGGCCATATCCCCTAAAGTTTTTCTATCCTTTCAAACAAGGTTGTTATACTTTTTGCTCTTCATCTTTATTTTAGTTGGTCTCTCTATTATTTTTTGCTTCAAAATAGTCGGTTATTACAAAGTTGTACCAATAAGCTCTATATGATTTAAATTAGAGTTTAATTGGTATATATTGTTGGTGTAAAACTTTTTACACCATCAACTAATAAAAATTTATTGTATGAGTGACTTTTAAGGTAATTAAGATAAAATCAAACATTTTTTATGACGTGTCGTTTCGTGATTGGCTAACATAGTAAAAGCTCTTGTTCAATGATAGTGTATAAAAATTAAATCTTTTAAATTATTTTAGAAAGAGGCATCGACATAATAATAATTTGGATTTAATTTATATACATAATAGGTGTACAAGTGTTTTACACTATCTATCAATTACAAGGTAACACGACATTAAAAAAAATTAGTCAACTGATAACCATATATCAACCATTCCTTGAATTATTATTAGTTGTGATTGTAAAAGTCTATAAATTATATGTGTATATAAATTAAACTCGTAAAGTATATTATTTCAATAATAGAAAATAATCTATAATAGTACTAGTTAGTGCATGTGCTTCTTTATATTGTTGTCTGAACTGAAGTTCCGTTATGTATCCAACCGTACATGTCTTCCGTACTCGGCATAAACGCGTTTTTTGTGTTAAGAAGATGAAAAATATTCCATCAAAGACGTTAATAAACAGATCCAGTTTCATTATTTAATCACCGACAACCGCGTATTCAATCTATAAAACCAGACACATTCTCCAAAGGGTCATGTCATCCGCACTTGTTAGTTTGAGGAAAGCAAAAAGAAAACAAATTAAAGGTAATTGTTTATTTTATCCAGTGAGAAAATGAGGCCTCTTGTGATTTGGTCGAGTCTCCTATTTTTGGTTCTCAGTGCAGTTAGAATCCACGTCCAAGCAAGCGGTTGGCTTAACGCTCATGCAACGTTCTATGGGGCCAATCAAAGTCCCACTACCCTTGGTATGTAATTTTTAATATGCAAAACTCACAACTAATGCATATAAATATGTTGCCTAAACACTATATATACATATTTAGCATATAATTTGGAATGACTCCTATAGTTTATATTGTTTACTATATTTTCGGTTTTAAATTTTAAAATACACATATCAATTCATACATAATTAATAGCCATGTAAAGTGAAGATTGCTGATAAATAAAAAATATATATATAAAGAAATTATTTGAAATCTTATAATTATTAATATATGAGTAAATATACAAATTAGTCCTCTACTATTTATAAACACCGAAACCAGATTTTGTGAAATAAAAAGTACTAATTTGATCTCCAACATTGTTAAATGTGGAATAAATTATTCCGTTTTACTATAATTTTAAGAGCATTTCGGTCCTTATTAGATTAATTTAACCAACATTTGATATTTTTAAGGACCAAACAGATATTTTCCATTTCATGGAGACCAATTTGACTCAATGTTTTTTTGTCAGGACCAACAAAAATATTTATTGTCAAAAAAAAAACAAAAATATTCAAACTTATGTTAACATTTTTTTTGTTACAAAAACATATCAACTATTTGTGAAAATACCAATAATATTTAACACTTAACTTCAATTACGAGATTTTCAGGGGGAGCTTGTGGTTATGATGATACATTTCATGCTGGATTTGGGGTGAACACAGCAGCTGTGAGCACTATGCTTTTCAGAGGTGGTGAGGTTTGTGGTGCTTGCTACCAAGTAATATGCGACAATCGAATAGACCCAAAGTGGTGTCTCAAAAGGCGCAGTGTCACAGTAACTACAACCAACTTTTGCCCTCCAAACAATCACGGAGGATGGTGTGACCCCCCTCACCATCACTTCGACATGTCCATGCCTGCTTTCTTTCGCATTGCACGACCCGGCAATGAAGGCATTGTTCCTGTTTTTTATAGAAGGTACGTACGTAGGACTGCAGTAAGCAGGAGATCCCAGGTTCAAATTCGGAAACCTAACTACTAATCACTAACATCTGCCTATACATGGAACTTTATTAATTGACATGTTATTATAGATATATATGACACTTGACCTACTACTACTGTATATAGGGTGGCATGCAAAAGAAGAGGGGGAGTGAGGTTCACAATAAAGGGGCAATCGAATTTCAACATGGTGATGATATCCAACGTGGGTGGTAGTGGGGATGTGAAGAGTGTGTGGATCAGAGGATCAAAAAGTGGAGGGTGGTTGCCAATGCACAGGAATTGGGGAGCTAATTGGCAAAGCAGTGTAGATCTGAGGAACCAGAGACTCTCATTCAAGATTACTTTGGTTGATGGCAACACATTGTTGCTTCTCAATGTCGTTCCTTCCACTTGGAGGTTTGGACAGACATTTACATCCCACAATCAGTTCTTTTGATGATGAATGCATGAGCTGGAAAGATATATATAATATATATATATATATATATATATATATTGCTTATCGGGAAAAAAAAAAAAATATATATATATATATATATATATATATATATATATATATATGATCCAACTCCCTATAATTTTTATAAGGCAGGAGTGGAGATATATATGATCCATCATATATACTTAATTAATTTTTTCTTCTTATGTTTGTTTTTTATTATTCATATGGTTTCGGAGAATTAATTCTATAATGTAGTACTAGTAATGTATTCTGTTTCTTCATTTTTTTTTTGACGTGGAAACGATTTCAGAATCTTCTTCAGAATCAAAATGCATGTGATATACTAATAAAAAATATTGTAGTATGTGAGATGCTCAATTGTAGGGAGTATTTTATTTTTTGTCAATGAACCGATTCTCATTCATTCATGGCCTTTAATTACACCAAGTGTAAACATTTACCCTCTATCGAGTAGAGTACAACATCTTGCAAAATTAAATTAAAAAGCCTTTTAGCATTAAATTTTACTCCTGACTACATAACTACTACCAATCGTGCAACCTAACTCTCAAATCTCGAGGAAATGCCAAAATTGGTCCCTGACAAATTTTTTGTGGGACGAATTTATCCCTCACAATTTTTTCGGGACACATTGGTCCCTGAAAATTTCAAAACATGACACGTTAGTCCATCCATCCATTTTGACGTTACCAGCACAGTAAACGTGTCCTACGTGGCACGTTAAGTGCCACGTGTCACGTTAGATTTAAAAAAGGGACGAATCGGTCCCTGACAATTTAAAAAAGAGACGAATCAGTCCTCTGTTACTATTCATCGTCTTCTACCTCCAAACCTCCAAATCCCCAATCAACGAAGGTTCCACCCCTCCCCCCTCACCGATCCTCCTCTCTCACAGCTCTCTCTCTCTCACAGCCCCCCTCTCTGGTTCGCTCTCCCCTCTCCCCTCCCTCTCTGGTTCGTTCTCCCCTCACCGATCCTCTTCCCTCTCTCTCTCTCTCTCTCTCTCTCTCTCTCTCTCTCTCTCTCTCTCTCTCTCTCTCTCTCTCTCTCTCTCTCTTCGCATCTCGCCGTTCCCTCTCTCGTCGTTCTCTCTCTCGTCGCTCTCCCTCCTCTCTTCTTCTCCTCCTCTCTTCTATCCCTTTCGTTCCTACGGTGAGGGTTTGGTAAGTGATGGCTTACGGTGGTGAGAGGGGAGAGCGAGATCTACGAGAGGCTGTGGTGAGAGGGGGGAGTGCGATCTGCGAGAGTGAAAAGGAGATGAAGAGGAGGAGAGAGAGAGGGATGAGTTCCAGATTTAACGTGAGTGAGGAGAAAGAGATGAGTTCCAGATCTGGGGGGGAGGGGTTCACGGTGGGGGGAGGGGTGAACAGTGGAACGGAGGGGGGAGGAAGAGGAACAGTTGGTGGAACGGAGGGGGGAGGGGGTGAACAGTGGAACGGAGGGGGGAGGGGTGATTTATCCCCTTTTCAAAAAAGTGAGGGACTGATTTGTCCCATTTTAAAATTTGTAAAGTCAAGGACTTATTTGTCCCAAAATAAACGTGGCAGTTAACGTGACACGTGGCACTTAACGTGCCACGTAGGACACGTTTACTGTGCTGGTAACGTCAAAATGGATGGAGGGACTAACGTGTCCCATTTTGGAATTGTCAGGGACCAATGTGTCCCGAAAAAATTGTGAGGAAAAATTTGTCAAAGACCAATTTGGGCCTTTACTCCTCAAATCTCTATTCTAACAACCTATTGCCAAAAAAAACAACTAAAACAGATCCAACAAAGATATTGGGCCAGAAAAGAACCAAAGTAGATACAACAAACATATTGGGCTGGCCTTAGTTGAGGTAATTAGGCCCATGGGGCCAGCACAGTCCTCCATGTGCCCACAAGTCACCATTTCAAAGGCCTTTAATTTTCTTTTTAAGCAACAAACTGAAAAATTACCCATGGGCTCTAAAATATTATTTATTTTTTTACAAAAAATTAGAAATAATATAAAAAGTACTGATTTTTTTTAGAAAAAAAAGTGATGGTTACTGTAAAAAAAATTGATGATTTGATGAACTTTTTTGAACTTGTTAAAAAAGTAAAATGAAAAGAGTATTAAAAGTTTTTATTATTTTTTTTTTTGAAAAGTAAAAGTTTTTATTATAAAATCACCGATCTACTATAACATGTTCAATGACAAATTAAAATCAATAAATCATTTTTTCATATATGTTGAGTTAATGTTTTTTTTTGCAATCGGTGGTGTGGTTTTATTTTTACTACTTATTTGTGTTTCTTTTAAAAGTCACTGCGAAGATGCATTGCGTGCGTACCGTGTAATGTTTGCTTACATGATTGTATTGTATTGGTTAGTTTATAAATATAATAGAAAGTAGAAAAGGTGAATCAATTTTTCAATGAAAGAAAAAAGGAGGTGGTGGCGGTGGTGAGAGGGAGAAAGAGGTAGTGGTGGTGGTGGTGGTGAGAGGTAAAAGGAGGTGGTGGTGGTGGTGGTGAATCGGTGATGGTGGTGATAGTTGTGAGAGAGAAAATAAGGTTGTGGTGGTGAGTGGGAGGTGGTGGTGGTGGTGGTAGTGGTGGTGAGAGGGAGAATGAGGTGGTGGTAAGAGGGAGGGAGAAGAGGAAGGGGGTGAAAGAATGAAAGTGGGGGTGTAAATAGTGGAAAAAATGAGAATAAAATTTGGGGGCCAGCCCACAAAGCCCTGGCCCTAACCCACTAAAAAATTTAAAAGTGTGGGTTGGGGCTAAAAAAAGCCCCATTAATAGGGGGCCTCAATTTTATGGGCATTGATTGGGGGCCAATGGGGCTGGGCTTGGGGCTTGGGGCCAAATTGACACCTCTAGTTGAGGGTTACCTCTTAGTTGAGGGTTAAATATTGTGAGGGGATCTTTTACCAGTGTTTTCCCCATAAAAATAAACACTGATGCACTGCACATGTGGAATCCATGATGAACCCATTGGGGAGTGGTTTGTAGGTAGTGCTTGCCTACGATCTCATCTCTAACATGATGTATCGCGAGTCACTTATATATCCTCGCCTCTCCCCCACACCCCACTTTTTTCTTTTTCATTTCACCTTCAATCTTTTTGTTTCAAGTTTCCAGTTTCTTCTTCCTCTTCCCTTACAAAAATCCCTACTTTTTCTCCTTGATTATTTATTACACGATCATTGCAAATCACATCTGGATTATATTCCTTCTCTCTCTTTGCTCATCTTCTCCAATTTACTCTCGCTACTAGATATCCGTTAGTTGTTCTATTCTCAGCTTTCCATAGCTAGTGGTTGTTGGATTTTACCGGTTGATCCCTAGAATCCGAATCCCGTTACAAGTGGTATCAAAGCATCCTTCCTGGTGCTTTGAAATTGCTTCAGATGGCTTCAGGCACACGCTCTGCAACTACGATCGCTGAATTGGACAAAAAGCATGATGACAAGCATGCTGAACTGAGTGCGCGAATGGAGCAAATGTTCGCTGGAATGGAAGAAATGCCCACGATGATGTGTGAACGAGCTAATTCTGAGGTTTCAGTTCGATCTGCAAACAACGGATCACCGCGTAATCGTGGAGCTCCATATGGTAATGGATCTACGAGTTTGTACGCCACGAGGATCTCTAAGGTAGATTTCCCCAAATTTGATGGTCGCAATGTGAAGGAATGGTTGTATCGCTGTGATCAATTCTTCCGTCTTGACGAAACGCCGCCGGAGAACATGGTGAGGCTCGCTTCGATTCACATGGAAGGTCTAGCTCTCCAATGGCATCTCAACTACATCCGGTGCAAATTTGATATATATCCACCATGGTCTCAATACGTGATTGACATCGGTACTCGATTTGGTGATGCTTACGAAGACCCACTCTCAACTCTGATTCAAGTCAAGCACACATGCAAGGTTCAGGAGTACATAGACGCGTTTGAGCTTGCTCAAACTTAGGTATCTCTCTTACCCGAACATGCTCTTAGTATTTTCTTGTCAGGATTGGAACGAAATACGCAAATGCAAGTGCGAATGTTTAATCCCGCTGATATTGCTCATGCTATACAAACCTGGCTCGCTTGTATGAGTCCTCAAAAACCCCTATCCTTCGCCCTAACCAGAAATATACATCCAGCTCAAGCTCCTTTAACAATTACAAGAACCAGCCTAATTTCCCAAAAACCACAAACACAAACCACAATTCAACACTTAACCCGAAACCACCCATAAACCAGAGCCAAATAGCCAACCAAAACCCAAGAACAACCAATTTTAAGCCTGCTGGTCCTTTTACTACTGCTCAGATGGAGGAAAGGAAGACCAAGGGGCTGTGTATGTATTGTGAAGAGCCCTTTACACCTGGTCACCAGCTCAAACATAGAAGGGCACAGATTTTCATGTTAGAAGATGATGGTGATAGTGATGAGGGTGAGGAAGTTGAGAATTCCAGTGAGGCAAGTGCGGATACCTCACAAACTGAGAGCCCTACACTTTCCCTAAATGCCCTGTCTGGTACGCCTAATCACCAAACTATGAGAGTCACTGGAATGTATATTAAGAGATTACTACAGATCCTTATTGACAGTGGAAGCACTCACAACTTCCTTGACTTAGATGCTGCCAAAAGACTAGGGTGTAAGCTTCACCTGGCAATTGCAGCAATGTACCTTTACCTGTGATGTATATGCAATTACCTATTGTCTGCTGTGATTTGATTCTTGGTGTACAGTGGCTTAAATCTCTTGGAAAGATTGTTTGGGATTTTGCTCAATTACAGATGGAGTTTAATGTCAATGGCAAGAAGTTTTTGTTGAGAAGTGCCAAGACACCATCTAGCAAGTTGATCAACAGCAAGAAATTCACTCAATCCCTCAAATCAGAAGCTGAGATATGTTTCCTATATCTGAACCAGGACACTCCTACCTTGACAGTGCCTAAGGTTCAACTGTTGTCCTTAGAGACACAATCTTCTGAGCTACCAGTGGAGATACAAGATCTGTTAGTTGATTTTGAGGATGTTTTCACTGAGCCAACTGATCTACCACCAAGAAGGCCTGGATTTGACCATAAAATACCACTCAAAGAAGATATTATACCCTTCAGTTTTTGCCCTTACAGATATTTTATTGTTCAAAAGGATGTTGTTGACAAACAGCCCTTATGCCTCACCTGCTGTTCTGGTCAAAAAGAAGGATGGATCGTGGCGCCTCTGTGTTGATTACAGAAGACTTAACAAGCACACTACTAAAGATAGATATCTTATCCCACTCATTGAAGATTTGATGGATGAGTTGGGCTCTGCTACACTGTTTTCTAAATTGGATCTCAGGTCTGGTTTTAATCAATTGAGAATTGAAGAAGATGATGAATTTACGACAGCATTCAAGACTCATGGGGGACATTTTGAGTACCTTGTGATGCCCTTTGGGCTCACAAATGCTCCAGCATCATTTCAAGCACTAATGAATTACATTTTCACTCCTTTTCTCATAAAGTTTGTGATAGTATTTTTTGATGATATCTTAGTGTATAGCCCTACACTTGAAACCCATGTTGAGCACTTGAGACAAGTGTTTATCACTATCAGAAATTACCAGCTGTTCCTCAAGAAACAAAAGTGCCATTTTGCTACATCTAAGGTGGAGTACCTGGGTCACTTCATCTCTCAAGGGCAAGTTTCCACTGATCCTTCAAAGATACAAGCAGTCAAGGACTGGCCTGTTCCTACAAATCTCAAGTAATTGAGGGGATTCTTGGGATTGTCTGGCTATTACAGAAGGTTTGAAAGGGATTATGGCAAGATTGCCAAGCCACTTACGGATCTATTGAAGAAGGATAACTTTGCTTGGAGTGAACAAGCTACCATCTCCTTTAATCAACTGAAGGATTCTCTCATTTCCTCACCTGTTCTGGCACTGCCAGATTTTTCTAAGACATTTGTTGTCGAAACAGATGCCTCAGGCAAGGGTATAGGTGTTGTCTTGATGCAAGAGCACCATCTGATTGCCTATATCAGCAAATCCCTTGGGTCAAGGCAACAGTCTATGTCTGTGTACGAGAGAGAGCTAGTAGCTATTGTGTATGCAGTGCAAAAATGGGGAGCATATTTGTTTCATAGGTCGTTTATCATCAAGTCAGATCAGAAAAGTATTAAGTATCTTCTAGATCAGAAGCTGAATACACCTTTTCAACAGGTGTGGATGTCCAAATTGATGGCATTCAATTTTGAAATCCAATACAAGACAGGTTCTTCAAATGTGGCTGCTGATGCATTGTCTAGGCAGAGTGGAGCTGAACTGCTGCTAATGCTACTTAATAATGCTCAAGATGATCTTTTGACACTGATCAAGGAATCCCGGTCTTCTGATCCTCACTTGCAGACACTCATTGCAGATTTAAAAAAGGATCCTGCTTCACATTCTAAATTCTCTTGGTTTAATGACGAGTTGAGAAGAAAAGGTAAGTTACTTGTTGGCAACAATACTGAATTGAAGCACATTATTCTTAAATGGCTACATGACTCCTTTGTGGGGGGACATTCTGGTAGGGATATCACTACTGCAAGGGTGAAATCACTTTTCTATTGGAAGGGAATGAACAAAGAGATTCAGAATTACATCGATGTATGTTAGAGAAACAAACTTGAGTTAGTCAGATCCCCTTGTCTCTTGCAACCTCTACCTATTCCTCATCGAATTTGGGATGAAATCAGCATGGATTTCATTGAAGGGTTACCATATTCTCATGGCAAGTAAGTTATCTTGGTTGTAGTTGATAGATTGAGTAAGTATGCCCATTTTCTTACTCTTTCTCACCCATATACAGCTTTGGATGTTATTACTCTATTTTTGGATAGTGTTTTCTAGCTCCATGGGATGCCTAGCATTGTGGTGAGTGATAGGGATCCTATATTTCTAAGTACTGTGTGGAATGAACTCTTTAAGTTACATGGAGTGTTGCTGAACAAGTCTACTGCTTATCACCCTTAGAGTGATGGTCAAACCGAGGTGGTGAACAAGTCTTTAGAGACTTATCTTAGGTGTATGTGCTCTGACAAGCCTACTAGTTGGTCAAAATGGATTTCACTTGCTGAATGGTGGTATAATACACATCACCACTCATCCATTCAAACAAGCCCATATGAGGTTGTTTATGGCCAAAGCCCCCCAATCCATCTTTCTTATCTCCCTGGTGAATCTCCCAATCAAGAAGTTGATAGAACTCTTACTGCTAGGGAATCTGTGATCAAAATGCTGCAATTTCATCTTCTTCAGGCTCAAAATAGAATGGCCCAGCAGGCCAACAAAAACAGGACAGAGAGACAATTCAGTATAGGTGATTCTGTTTTCCTGAAGCTGCAACCCTATAGGCAGGTAACTGCTAGGTAACAATCAGCACACAAGCTCAGTCCTAAGTACTACAGACCCTTCAAAATAATTGACAGGATAGGAGTTGTTGCCTATAAGCTAGAACTACCCTCATCTGCTGGAATACATGATGTTTTTCATGTTTCTCAACTGAAATTATGCTTGGATCTCTCCTCTACTACCATCAGACCCCTCCCTACTATTCACACCCTGTCTAAGACACCATTTGCCATTCTGGACCGTAAAATGGTCAAACAGGGTCGTGTTGCTACTACTAAAGTGCTGGTACATTGGCTTGGTGAACCTAAGGAAGATGCAACTTGGGAATTCTACTATGAGCTTCTCCAAAAGTTTCCAAATTTCCATCCTTGAGGACAAGGATTGCTTTTAGGGGGGGTATTGTCACGGTTTCACTAGTGACACAATTGTTGCATTTACATTTTATTAGCTAAGTTTCATTTTTTACCATTTATTTTTACCATTTACTTGAAGTGTGCCTTGCACATGCTATTGTAACCGAATTCACACCACTATTAGATGAATGAATGGAATGTGAGATGCACAATCATTGCAAATCACATCTGAATTATATTCCTTCTCTCTCTTTGCTCATCTTCTCCAATTTACTCTCACTACTAGTAGATATCCGTTACCTGTTCTATTCTCAGCTTTCCATAGCTAGTGGTTGTTGGATTTTACCGGTTGATCCCTAGAATCCAAATCCCATTACAAAAACCAAACTATATTCATCAGGTAAAGAAGAGAGTTCTAATTATAACACAGGGCTCAAGATAAAGTAACTTAGAAAAAAATAGAGACATGTAATAAAAAAAGAAAAAATACAAACATCTTTAGCGGTAGTATACTAAATGAGTAAAGTAAGTTGTTCTTTGCTCAAAGCGCGACGTAGGGTTCAAACAATTTATAAGTTGTTTATTTGTTTTTGTTGATACCACATTACAGACTTATAGTTAGCTATTACTACTAAAGACCACATTGCTGAGAGTCTGAGACCACATTGCTAATCAACTTTACTCCTAAAAACCACATTGCTATATTACTAATGCACATTACTTCACTATTAACTGTACTACAAAAGCTAATCCACAATGACTTATTGTTAGATATATGTTATGCAGAAGCTGCCTAATATTTGTAAAGCTAAACCACTCAGACTTATAGAAGCTGCCTAACATTTGTAGAGGTAATCGACTTAGATAGACTATATATTTCTGATGCTAAAGCTACCTGAAATCATTCAAAGAGACAAAGACCATGTGTACATAATGGTATATTAGAATCCAAATTTGTGATCACGATAATTCATAATTTCAACACCAACTTATCATAATTTAATCAAAGTTTTGGCACAGATTGTTTTCTTTGTATTACATGAGCAATAACTCCAAGTAAAGTTCAACTCCAACTACAAAAGATTAAGCACCACAAACTTTGCCTCTCTCCCACAGCTATGTCTTTTCTGCCACATACTAAGGCATGTAAATAACATGCCAATGAAGGAGAAATAAATAGAAACAGAAAACAGAAGTAGCAATTGACCCAAACATAACGTTAATATGTTCTACATCTTTGTTGACCCAAACATAACGTTAATATGTTCTACATCTTTGTTGACCCAAACATAACGTTAATATGTTCTAACCTCTAAGTACCAAAGAAAAAAAATACCAATCTCTTTGCAATTGAGAACAAGTCGTTATTATAATTGTATGCAACTATAATACTTGGACTAAATAACACTTTTAATCCATATTGGTCACTTAAATTAACAACATTACATCATGTAGATTCCTCTATTACTAAATGGAGAGGAATGAGGACCCTAATCCATATGTCAGTTAACTAACGAGGTGTCAGTTGAATTGTCACAGAGGAGACTAAATCGAAACCAAAAAGAAAGGTTAAGGATCAAATCAATATTATTCTTCTTCCCCAAACTTAATTTTTGGTCTAGATCTTCCCTAAAATATTGATAATATGGGATTGAGTTTACCACAATTGCAATACAATTGGTGAAAACAAATTCAATAACAAATACCAAAAGATCAAACGTGCCGTCATTATATTGAGATATGCTCACTTTATTCTCAAAATAAAAACTTTATAGAGTATCAAAATTCAAAACATAATGTGAACAGACTTCATCCGAAGATCACAGCAGTATCACAAAGCAAAAGATAGACTTAAAAATTACAAAAGAACTAAAATGAACTGCAATACTAACTAACAATTCTATTCCTTATAGAGGTCAATATCAGAATTCAGAACAAAGTTAAAAGACGTGTAAACCATCATTTTTGCTGCTTTTTATCATCAACTGCTACAATTTTGTATTTCCCAGATAGCTGTTGCTGCAACAAAAAAACACAAATTACAAACTCCTTTAATTAAAGCAACATAAATTTAACTCAACATCAAACTTATTCACAAAAACCCAAATCTACCAAATTTACAACTATTGTAACGCAAAAACGCAAGTCTTTAATTAATTTTATAAACCAATTGTCATGTTTAAAAATTCCTCAAAAGTGGACAGAATGTATCTGGTTTCAGCAATTTAAATCTGCCACCATTAATCACAATATGTAAAACAACAAAATAAATGAAATAAAACTTATAGCTCAATCAAGACTAGAATCAAATTAAATTGAAAAATTCCATTCCTGCAAAAAAGAAAGATATTACCTTTTCCCAAAGTTGACTATGGGTTTTACAGAATCCAGCAACAACAGTAGCACCTTTCTTCCCTTCCTTATACTCAATACAAAGATCCTCTTTAATTCCACAAGTAATATGAAAACCCAACTCACACTTAGCTTCAGAACAAACCAAAGCACACCCATTACCATCATCACCACAAACATAGCATTTCTGCAACCACCTCTTCTTGGGAACCCTAGAAAAATCAATCCCTTCTCTACCTTCTGGATCCAAGAAAAACACTTCAGGAACCAACAAAGCACACACAAGGTGAGCCCATTTACCTTCCTCTGTAGTTTGTTTCATAGCTCCTTCTTTAGTGGGACAAAGTGCACAAACGATGTGGTTTTCGCTTTTGTCTTTAAAACGACACCGTTGGCAGAACCAGTCACCGTCTGGTATTTTCTTAGAGAGTGGATTACCGTAACATGAAGCGTGAACCATTAGATCACAACCGTCGCAGAAAACTATTGGATCCTCAGCGTTAGCGTCTGTGCTCTGACACACACAGCATAAAATCCCATCATCATTATCATTTTCATCGTCAAGAGGATCTTGTTGGGGTTTGTTATCGGGTGGGGAGTGAAGAGAGGGATTGTATTCAATGTTTAAGTCGAAGGGTTGAACGACGTCGTTTGGAGGTTGGAAGGCGCGTATTCTTTTCTTGGTGGGTAGAGAAAAAAGAGAAGGAAGAGGAGGTGATGGTGGGTTGTTATGGATATGAAACGATGCGTTTCGTGACTCTTTGCGTTTTTTGGTGGGTAACGGAGAACAAGGAGAGGGTTGTTTTTCGTTTTGTTGTTGTTGAAGGAGTCTGAGTCTTTTGTGAGGAGGTAAGTCGTTGAATGGTGTGGTGGTGTTCATTTTGGTTTGAGAATGGAGAACGAGGGTTTGGAAAGAAGATGGGAGTGAGGTATTTGTTTGATTGGGAAGGGAAAATTTGAGGTTTGGGTTAGAGGGAAATTGAAATTAGGAAGGGGCGGGGGAGAGGAAAATGGGAAGCCGGGAAAAGGTGAGGAAGGGGGAAAGAATTGGAGAATGGAAAATTTTGGAGGGTTTAAACTTTAAAATGAGGCGGGAGACTTAAACGGTGTCGTTTGGGTGATTGATTAGTTCGTAAATTTCGGAACCCAAGTTTTGAGGGGGAGGGAAGAAATTGGAAAATTGAAAGTTTGGATTTGGTGGATTTAAAATAAGGCGGGAGATAAAACCGCTGATTAATTAGCTTTTTTTGCATGGCGGATTAGTAACTTTTACTAGATCGGTACTCACAGTAACCAAAAAAATTTCGTACACTCGCGTTTTTTATTGGGCTTCAATATGTGAATATTTTAGTTTGTTTGCTAAAATAATAACTAAGAAATAAGTGAGATAAAAAAAAATTGACCAAGTGAGATAAAAATTTAAATTTTGAGCATTCAATGATAGAATAGATGGAAATTTCGAATATATTTGGAGGTAACACTTGGAGTTATTTATGCGGTAAAAACCTTATTTACATATTGTTAACACCCAAAATAAATTAAGTTGTTGGCCGAGTGAAAACGAAGAGTTCGGGGCTAGGACGAAGCCGAGGCAGCCATAAGTGCACTAGGGCAGAGACAATTTAATACTTCCTGTGGCACAGGGAAAGCTCAATCTAGAAACATGAGAACAAATATTTGAAGAGATTGAAGCCTCAAGGGAATAAGAAGAATCACCGAGGAACAATAGAGACTCGGTTGAGGCACCTACGACCGAAGGCCAAAAGTGAGGCATGGCCAAGGAGGGCTGTGGCCGAGGCAAGGAATACTTGCTTGGAACGCAAGTATTCAATGCACGTGGACATTTAACGCTGGAGTGGTTAAGGTCAAAAACAAAAGACTCAGTGGAAATAGGAGTGACTACGGTTTTACGCCACTAACCCCGTGCTAGTGAGGTCGTGGAGAGTGAACTCCGAGTTTCTAGGGTTAGGCTTAATTATGACTGTTGATCTTAGTTAATCTAACGGCGAGCAGATGTAAGCCCGCATAATGGCCAATGAAGGCTCATGTGTATATATATATATATATATATATATATATATATATATATATATATATATAGTAGAACTTGTACATTTTTAAAACACACATCAATCAATACACAAGTCTTTACTTTATCTTTTCGTTATCGTTTTTTTTATGTTTTCTTAGTTCGTAGATAATCCAAGCCACTCGTCCCTCTCACACCTGACCTAGCACTCTTTGGAGGACTTAGGCACTACAAGAAATTCGCGGATTTCCTGGATAAGGACGAGCATCACGCATTACGAGACTAGACACTCCACAATGCTCAATTCGAATTCATCTCATCCCCCGGTATCAAAACCAGGCATAGGAATGCAAAAGCACCCACATGTCGTAAGCGTAGAATCAACTTTCCTTGTGGCTGCACCCTTTACACCACTATAGAGTGCTTCATCAATGGATTCAAGGACAAACACTCCACTGACGATAGAACAATTGCACAGGGGTGTATTCATCTCAGACCTGGGAACAGCAAAACCCCTTTCGTTCAAGATCCTGGACCATCAAGTCCGTTCTATCTTACAACCATGGGATATCGCAACAATCAGAGTCATGTTCAACCACAACCTGAAGTAAGCCCTGGGTATACACAAATGCTTCCTGACTTTGAAGATCTGGACACGATTGATGACCTCATCAGAGAGCTTTTTAAATAGTTTTAGGCGTAGAGTACTTTTAAGTTTACATAGTTATGGAATTATTTCAATTTCCACTGTAATACACGCTGTACAGAGTTATATAAGTGTATTAGACAACTGGGTTTGTTCAATAGAACAACAATCTGATGTACAATTTAAATTATATTAATGAGTTAATTTCCCTTTGGGAGATTCTGTCCTTGGCTTCTTTTTAAACACGTATCTGTTTCCTTTTGTAAATATAAATAATTAAAATATTCTTATACAACATCCTCTGATCAATCTATTACAATACATACACTCTCACTACAGCTTTCTATCTGGTGTTCTTCAATCTTCATCATCCTCACGATTCTGGGTTCTAGAGCACGCCTGATTATGGTGCGACGATAGATTTGACACATTACTTTCACTCTCTTCACATGCGTACATAAGACCGTCCCATACGGTATCTTTCTCTTTTTGAAGAGTATTGAGCCATACAATGACATGTTGACCTCCTGCATTTGTGGCTGCAATTGAGATAGCACGAAGCAAATCCCCAGCGCTAATAGTTATTGGGCCTTCAAAATTGATTTTGAAATCCATTCTCTGTAGCTTACACCACACACTTTGGATCTGAAATAGGCCCACTAATACTGTAACAAGCTTAAAAGTCCCATTCCTATTGGCCCATTCAATAACAAAAAAAAAAGCAAAAAGGTGACAGCTGGCTTCCACTATAAGCTATAGCGTCCACAATTAATATTTTAATCATAAAGTAGCCGACAAGGTCCTGTATCATTTTACTCTCGTCCAATCATATTCTTTCTCTCTCCTCTAATAGTAGTGTGTAATCATTACGCTCCACAAAAAGTCCAAAAGCACCCGACATGTGCCCCCCTCAATTAGACCCCAGCAGCCATCCGGTAATATTATAACGGATGGCCTACACGGGCCATTTTGTCGTATTGGATCGACAACCAAACATGATTGATAAGCCCACATTCACTGATGTATTTTGTAAATCGGTAGCTGGTTTGGGCTCTCTAATGGATTTAGGTGTTAGGCCATAGATGACAAAGAGGTTCAAGGTATTGATAAAAAAGAAAGATCCTGTTTACTAGAATAGCGACAATGAAATATATACGTTCAGCCGTTTTTCCAAGTTTAAGGGAAGGTGGGTTGTGAAGATTAAATTCCGAGATGATGCAGTTATGGATGGATCATACAAGAACACCAGAGAGAATGCATTACTTATATTTTGTATATGGAAGTGTACCGACGATAGGGTCTTTTGTTATAACATGACCACTCGCATGGTCTTTTATGATCAATGATATTGGGATTAAAATAAAGATTATTTTCTTTTCTATTGTTTCCTGACATATTTAAACATCAAACTTGTAAAGATATAAATACAACATAAGGCGAAAATAGATCTTTCGTTAATCTTATCATACTAATAATTTAAATCTATATTATTGGAGAGATAATACAAGGAATATACACTATGCAACACACATACAGAGCACATACGCTTACGAATTCTTATATGAAAATACGGTCGCGCAGCGGAATCATGAATATATTAAAATACATCATAAGTTTATAGTGGTTTCAATGTTGCGACGTCACGTTTCCTGGGAACAATATCCTTTTGAATAGCTTGTCACAGTGTCAGCAAAAATGGACGCCAACTATTGAGGTTGTGAGAGTATTGTATCCTGCCTAGTCTGGTTATCAGGCATGGTTTTTGAACGTGTTGGGATGGGCTGAGAAGACCCTTCAATTTGAGAAGTAGACGCACGTTGTTGGTGGATGAATATCCAGGACCCATTAATGGTAGCTTTTTACGATCCACCGATAGATGAGAACTTGATCTACATAATGCCCTTACATTGGATTGAGGACCAACATGCCAGAAATCAACATTGTCAATAGTGTGATTCTTGGAGAGAACTTGGACTATAGGAGGTCTGTAAACAATCTGTTGTGGACGCTTTTCAAAAGAAAATTTTAGATGCGCCTTGAGCTTGCAGAACAATACATTAGGATTGATGTTTGAGTCCTCTAGTCTGTATTTGCAAACCCATGGACAATGTTTTTCATTAATGCTTGAGAAGCAATTATCATTGTCGTGATCGGGATCCCGACGTAGACGGCCCAAAAATCGATTATTTTAGGAGTCGCCACCCAATTTATTTAAGAGGAAAAATTGAGAAAAACCTAACTAGAAGTGATTGGTCTGCGTATACCAGATTGAGTTCGGGAGTCGATTATGCATAGGGAATGGCGGAAACTTAATCCCACTGCACCCTTAGTACATCTGTCCTAAGACAGTTACCCTAAATCCGATTGTGCAATTAATAATAAATTACGAGTTATTTGTTTACCCCAAGATTAAGTAAAAAGAATTATTTAGAAATAAATAAAATAGGGACCAATTTAAGAAAATTTAATTTTGATTTGACGGGGAGGCCCCGCTCCTACGTATCCTTAGGTGCAATGAGGAACTCAAGAGTCGCGTAGTTCTTCCTGAAAAAATTTGTTTGTTGGTTGATTTTATTTTTGAAGGGGTTCAAGATCAAAGTCGTACAGCTAAAGTCTCTTAAACCGGGCTTGACGAGATGTACATCTCACTCAAGCTCATTTTTTAGTTTTTTTGGAAAATAGGTGTTAAAGAAAAAAAATGATTCTTTATTAGGAAAAAAAATAATTTAGTTTGGCTTGACGGGGAAGCCCCACTCCTACGTATCTCCGAAGCGGAGAATCAAAGGCCACGTAGTTCGTCTAGAAAAATATCTGTTTGTTTAGTTGCTTTTAATTTTCGAAAGGGGTTTAAGATCAAAGCCGTACAGCTAAAGTCTCTTAAACCGGGATTGACAATATGTACATCTCAATCAAACCCATTTTATTTACGACCGATACCAAAGTGTCCCCAATTTAATAAATAAACCGCAAAATAAACAAAATATAAACGAGAGTGATGTGAGGAGAATCACATGGGAAAGGGGGTAAGGGGGCGTGGGTTTTAAAACTGGTCGGGGATCAGAATTTATTTTCCATAAAAAAAAAACTATCATTTGACCAAAAGGTAACTAAATGAAAAAAAATGTAAAAAGGTGATAGTGACATGAGAGAGGGTGGGTAGCCGTTGGCTTTCCCCCTGCACACGTTCTCCACCCCCTTTCTTTTTTAAAAAAAAACATATGTATATTATAATAGAATGAAACTAAAAAAATCCAAAGAAAAGCATGAGAGGGTTCACATGGAGGGTTTAATATTCAGAAAAAGAGAGTTTTCTGGAGAGAGAAAAAGAGTTTAGCGTGAGAGTGAGAGGGAGAAGAAAAGAACAAAAAAATGGGATGGAGATGGTGGCTGTTTGGTGGCGGTAGTGGATGGCGTTGGTGGTTCGTGGTGGAGGGTGGACGCGGTGAGGGGATGGTGTTTGTTTGAAGGAGTGCGGCGGCGGTGGGTGGTCGTTTGGGTGGAGGGTGGACGCGGAGAGGGGGGGAGGTTGTTGGTGGTGGACGGTTTTGGTTCTGAAGGGTGGTTGTACTCTCTCCCTTTTAATTTTTGTTTTTTCTCCCCTCTTCCCTCTACTGTTTTTGCCTCCTCCCCTCTTCCCTTTTTTTTGTTTCTGATCCCTTTTTTTTCACTTCTCCCCATTTCTATGATTCTCCCCCCCCTTTTGAATCTGTTTCCAATTCTGTTATATAGAGACTCTGATTTTGTTTTGTTGTTGACGATGCCAGCTATGGGTTCCTGAAATGTCCCTCTCATACTCTCAAACCATGATTCTGCATCTTCTTCCTTTTTCTGATTCTCACTGTCCAATTTCTGTTTCTATGTTTAAAGGTTGACGCAGTGAGCAGGTGCTCTGTTTGTGATAGTTTTAGCAACATCAGAAAAAAAAAGCTTATAAATTTTAGCCAAAAATAAAATATTATTTATTTTGTTGAGATGATTTGCTGCTAAGTGCTTCTTTGGTGTAAATAGGAGAAAATATGACAAAAGAGACCATAACCTTTATCCAAGAATAAAAGATACTTTTTTGTATTTTTTTTATAATTTTTGTTTTCTATTTTTTTTATTTTTAATGTGTAACAAAAAAAAAATATTTACGATTAAAACAGATTTTTTTGATTTAAGGTTTTTTCGCTTAAAAAGAGTTCTACTAAAAAAACCAATTAATAATAACAAAACAATACCAAATCGCCAACAAGCGCAAAATGGCACGTGTGAACGATAAAATCTAAAAAAGCGCAAAATGACATATTTTTGGGATTTTTTTACCAAAAAATGAAAAATACCGGTTAAAATCGAGTGTTTACAGTTGCCCCTCTGTGCTTAATTTCTTACGATATAATACAAAAAACCAAGTTTTGTTGTATTATCAAAGTAAGAAATAAGTACAGACATGAACCTCGAGTTTAATCGGTGACATGTGTGAATGCGGCGTGAAAAGGTTGAATTGATACTAATAACTAAAGAAGAGTGAAATGCCAGGGCAGGACCAGTGGCATGAGAGAAAGGAGAGATGCAATGCCAGAGCAGGATCGATAGCATGCAGATAGAGGGAAATGACAGGGCGGGACCATTAGCATGAAAATAAAACAGTGCCAGAGCTGAATCAGTAGCACGAAATATAGAAACAATTGCCAGGGCTGAACCGATAGCATGAAAAACAAGTGCCAGAGCTGAATCGATAGCACTAACTTTAAAGACAATGCCAGGGCTAAACCGGTAGCATGAAAAGAATAAGACAATGTCAGGGCGTAACCGATAGCATGAAAGAATGAGTGCAGTGCCAGGGCGCAACCAATAACATGTAGTGCCAGGGTGTAACCGATAGCACAAAACTAAAAATGCGATACCAGGGCGTAACCGATAGCATGTCGTGCCAGGGCATAACCGATAGCACAAAATTAAAGACAATGCCAGGGCGAGACCGATAGCAGGAAAATTAAAGATGCGATGCCAGGCCATAACCGATAGCATGCAGTGCCAGGGCGCGACCGATAGCACAAAACTTAAAAATGCGATGCCAGGGCGTAATCGATAGCATGCAGTGCCAGGGCGAGACCGATAGCACAAAATTAAAGACAATGCCAGGGCGAAACCGATAGCAGGAAAATTAAAGATGCGATGCCAGGGCATAACCGATAGCATGCAGTGCCAGGGCGCGACCGATAGCACAAAACTTAAAAATGCGATGCCAGGGCGTAACCGATAGCATGCAGTGCCAGGGCGAGACCGATAGCACAAAACTTAGAAATGCGATGCCAGGGCGTAACCGATAGCATGCAGTGCCAGGGCGTAACCGATAGCACAAAATTAAAGACAATGCCAGGGCGAGACCGATAGCAAGAAAATTAAAGACAATGCCAGGGCGAGACCGGTAGCACAAAATTAAAGACAATGCCAGGGCGAGACCGATAGCAGGAAAATTAAAGACAATGCCAGGGCGAGACCGATAGCATGAAAACTAAAGACAATGCCAGGGCGAGACCGATAGCATGGAAGGGAAATTAAATGCAATGCATGCCTTGCTTTGAATGGCTCTATTTTTTATTATTATTACTTTATTCACGTAGAGACTGGATAAACACATGCTTCTTGCATGGTTTGATATGAATTGTATGCATGTTATGACATGAAATGTATGCGTGCTATGACATGAAATGCATGAGCATAAAGATGGACATGTTCTAAAGGTTATATTTGCTGAGAATACATTTTCGTGCATGTTTTATTTGAAACCAATCAAGTTTGTCCTCGGTTGGAAACTTATCATTATCTTTGTCTTGCCAGCTCCCTTTTCTTTTACGATCCCCATCCTGCAAAGCATGACACGTTCCAGTTTGACCCTTTCTCACAGATTGTTGTTAGCGCTCTAAATCATATCAATGATTCCAAGTTGACTATTTTTGAAGCATTACCTAATGAGTATGCGTAGATTCACAGGCATTAACAAGCTGGGTCTTTTTTTTTTATGTTTCTGGATTGTTTGTTTTGGGTTTTTGAAGGTTTGGAAGTGAATGCTGTTTACAAAGTGAAAGAAATGGGGAAGACGAAGAGAAACTGAGATGGTTGGGAAAAGGGATTAGGCTTGCCTCGAGGTTAATCTTATTGAGCATTTGTATTTACTTGAGGCAACTTACTTGGTAGAAATTGGTAAGATGTTTTACACAAAAGGGATGACGACTTGATGTAAGCAACCAAAGTTGGACTTATGTAGGGTTTTGCAAAAGACTTTCCCTTATGTGGCAAATGATGTTCTCAAAGAGGAAATAATACTGATGTTAGAAAGTAGAGTTTGATTCACAAAGGGTTATTGCAAAAATTTGCCCCGGTATTGGTAAAAAGCTTTGCCCCAAGAAGAGACTACACAGGTGTGGAAAACATAGTTTGAATGGTGTAAGGTCTTGCAACATTTCTGCCCCAGTTTACTGAAAATATATTGCCCTGAGAGAAGATTACGCTAGTGTAACAAGCGAAGTTGGACTCATTAAAGGGCTGTACAAAACTTTTGCCCCAAAATTGGCGTACGGTATTGCCCCTGGGATGAGACTATACTAGCATAACACGCAAAGTTTGACTCATGAACGTCTTGCCAAATGCTTGCCCCAGTGTTGGTGAAAGGCATTGCCCTGAGAGAAGACTAAGTTGGGTATTGTAAGAAAAGTTCAATTCATGAAGGGTTGGCGCAAAAATTTTGTTGCCTCAGTGTGAGATTTATTGAGACTCCCAAGCTTATCTCAAACTAAAGAATTGCCCCAATGTGTCATTCTGTTAGACTCGAAAGGAAGAGACTACGCTAGTGAATGAACATGTCAAACATAAACTTCTCAAATGTAGCCTGGTTCCCCTTTTGTGCCCTAATTTTTGCCTAGACTGCCCTTGCAGGTTTTCAGTCTAGCGGGCTTTGATTCAATTTTTTTTAAAAACCCTAACTTTTGCCTAGACCGCCCTTTCGGGTTTTCAATCTAGCGGGTCTCATTCCTTTTTCACTTTCTTATTGTTCATTTTTTTTAGAGCAAAGAATAGTTAAAAGAAAATAAATGATTTATCTCAAAATTAACATTATGAAAATGAAAGCAATCATTCATCGATTAGAGTGGACTTTTAGAGGCTTGGAATGTGGCTATGGGTTATAAGGTTGAGAAAAATGGGGTTAGAAGACTCAAGAAATTATTTTATGGGTTATAGGTTAAGACAAAAGGATTAGAAGGCTCAAGAACCTCTTTCATGGGTTATGGGTTAAGAAAAAAGGATTTGGGGGCTCAAAAAATGATTTATGGGTTAAAAGAAACAATGATTTTTAGTGCATTCAAATTCCTATGGAGGCTCCGAAACATCACATTTTTCTTGTTAGACCCATCCGTTCTCCTTCTTACATGATTTTGATTTTTTTCACTTTTTTTTCTTCATTTTTCACTTCTTGCATAGTTGATTTCATCCTTCACCTCTTCTTCATTTATGACTCTCATTCTCTTTCTTTTATGCCCTAATTTTTGCCAAGACTGTCCATACAAGTTTTCAGTCTCGCGGGCTTCATTTTTCCTTTTATCTCATTGTACCTTTGGAAATCTAAATGCACTAAATTTCACCGCAGGGTCGATCCTTGTCCAGGGTTTAATGAAAGGAGATAACAGGCTCAAAAAGGACATCAAGGGTTCGTTTTTGGGATAGAGAAAAATGGCCACTCTTCATTTCAAGTCATGATTCCACATTTTCAAAAATTTAATTTTGAAATAACGTTCACTCCTTTACACATTCTTTGCTCTTTATTTCTTTTACTTCTTTTTTGTCTTTTTTCTTTGCTTTTTTTTTTGGGAAACTGGACATTTCAAAACCGACATCCATTCGCCAGCTCATCCTCGAATGACACGCACAAAAGGGCTTCGAGAATTATCGCATGAGGAAAACAATGGATTGGGGACCAAATCTTAAGGGATAATGAGGGTAAAGAACGGGAAAGAGATTTTAAGTCCATGCAAATTCATTAGTATAAAGGTTCAACAAAGCCAACTTGACTTTACACAACATGATTACAAAGTGCTAATGACAATCATATTTTTTTTGAGCTTTTAGTTCAAGAACTAATTCCCAACCTTATGTCTCCCTTCCCTTTCTGAATGCCCCATGAAATCTTCCCACTCAGTGCACTTCCTTACGCCTCTTTCCAACAAGTCTCAAAAGAATAATCTGATTCCACAAGTCAAAGCTTGATTGGTATCCCCCTTGATGCAAGCACACAAAATTTCAACTTTCTCTTGTAAAAAAAATGTGGACGGGCACTCAATGACTTTTAAAATTCTTTATTTCCAGAAAGATTATGACAAATGAAAATGTGTCTAAGAAAAAAATGATGCTATGGAGTGCATGGATATATTTCATGTATGCAAACATACGTCCTAAGATGCAATATGCATTTGTTTTGTAATGTTTTTTCTTTTCTTTATGCAAGAAATGAAATGCAATTTTTTGTAGTTATCTAAAGAGACATGCTATGAATATTGGGGAATGACAATGTGATTTGTTTTATTTACACATGGAAGTAGGCACAACAGGCAACAACGATTTTATGTATATGCAAAGAAAAAATGAAATATGAGAATATTTGATGATGATTTTTGGGAATGATTATGAATGAATGGAAGTGCATGTTGAGATGCTCATGTTATATGACTAAAAATTACTCTTTTTTGTGAGAGGAAATAAAATGCATGACACTTGCAATGATTTTTTTTATTTACCTATGAGAATGCAAAAAAAAAAAAAATTTCTAGAATTTATTCCATGAAAAATATTAAGTGTGGAGGAGATTGTACTTTTCGAAGATACTCGATCTAATGCTCAATAAGAAAAGACTATATATTTTTTTTTTGACATAAAATGCCTCTATATGCAAACATTTTTTCTTAGAATGCGACATGATACGTTATGGATGAAATGTAATGCGATTTTTTTTTTCTCTTCTGCAAGGAAATGCTATGAGGATTGACAAATGTATTTTGTTTTATTCACTAATGAAAGGATGCATAACATGCATGGATTTTTATATACAAGCAAAGAAAAAAATGAAATATGGAGGAATTTATGAAGAATGACGATGCAATGAGAATGCGCACCACATGCAGAAAAATAATTTTTCTTCTGAAAACTCATGCAAAGGAAAACGCAAATAAATTTATGCTTTTCAATGACATGCGGCTTAGCGCAAGATGAAGTGTACCATTTTTTATACAACAAATGCGACATGTAAGATAAAATAGCTCCCTTTGTGGCCTATAACAGGTTGCCCATACAATTGGTTTTTGGACCTTATAGATCTAATGCTTCTTCTACAGTGAACACTCACAAGGGTTGGCTGTTATAACCTATGGAGATTTCAGGTCTCTAGAGTCAAGTCCTCTTCTAGAAGGTTAAGCACACTAGGACGTACGTCCGAGATGTGGATACCCGCAAAGAGGAGTCATACTCTAGATGAGGAATTCATGGTAGACACCAGGATGTACATCCTAAATGACTACCACTACACAGCCTCGTTCTAACTTAGGTGTTTTTTTTTAGGCTCCGGTGTAAGCCCAACTCTCAGTGTGTGCTCACAGTATGAATGTAGTGTGTGAAGGGAGCATACAAACCTCAAATCATAATAAAATAAGTAAAGGAAAAATAACTAGAAGCAACATCCCGACAATAGTATCAAGTGTATTCTACCCTAGGGTTTATATCAAGCATAATATAAAATAAATATATACGTAAAAAAAAAATTAAAGAAGTAAACAAAAGTAAAGAAGGGTAAACAAATGCACATACCTTATAATCTTTTGCACAACCAAATATAATAGGCTTGACTCTCACCTGTCCCCAGTGGAGTCGCCATCTGTCGTGACCGGGATCCCGACGTAGACGGCCCAAAAATCGATTATTTTAGGAGTCGCCACCCAATTTATTTAAGAGGAAAAATTGAGAAAAACCTAACTAGAAGTGATTGGTCTGCGTATACCAGATTGAGTTCGGGAGTCGATTATGCATAGGGAAGGGCGGAAACTTAATCCCACTGCACCCCTAGTACATCTGTCCTAAGACAGTTACCCTAAATCCGATTGTGCAATTAATAATAAATTACGAGTTATTTGTTTACCCCAAGATTAAGTAAAAAGAATTATTTAGAAATAAATAAAATAGGGACCAATTTAAGAAAATTTAATTTTGACTTGACGGGGAGGCCCCGCTCCTACGTATCCTTAGGTGCAATGAGGAACTCAAGAGTCGCGTAGTTCTTCCTGAAAAAATTTGTTTGTTGGTTGATTTTATTTTTGAAGGGGTTCAAGATCAAAGCCGTACAGCTAAAGTCTCTTAAACCGGGCTTGACGAGATGTACATCTCACTCAAGCTCATTTTTTAGTTTTTTTGGAAAATAGGTGTTAAAGAAAAAAAATGATTCTTTATTGGGAAAAAAAATAATTTAGTTTGGCTTGACGGGGAAGCCCCGCTCCTACGTATCTCCGAAGCGGAGAATCAAAGGCCACGTAGTTCGTCTAGAAAAATATCTGTTTGTTTAGTTGCTTTTAATTTTCGAAAAAGGTTTAAGATCAAAGCCGTACAGCTAAAGTCTCTTAAACCGGGATTGACAAGATGTACATCTCAATCAAACCCATTTTATTTACGACCGATACCAGAGTGTCCCCAATTTAATAAATAAACCGCAAAATAAACAAAATATAAACGAGAGTGATGTGAGGAGAATCACGTGGGAAAGGGGGTAAGGGGGCGTGGGTTTTAAAACTGGTCAGGGATCAGAATTTATTTTCCATAAAAAAAAACTATCATTTGACCAAAAGGTAACTAAATGAAAAAAATGTAAAAAGGTGATAGTGACATGAGAGAGGGTGGGTAGCCGTTGGCTTTCCCCCCTGCACACGTTCTCCACCCCCTTTCTTTTTTAAAAAAAAACATATGTATATTCTAATAGAATGAAACTAAAAAAATCCAAAGAAAAGCATGAGAGGGTTCACATGGAGGGTTTAATATTCAGAAAAAGAGAGTTTTCTGGAGAGAGAAAAAGAGTTTAGCGTGAGAGTGAGAGGGAGAAGAAAAGAACAAAAAAATGGGATGGAGATGGTGGCTGTTTGGTGGCGGTAGTGGATGGCGTTGGTGGTTCGTGGTGGGGGGTGGACGCGGTGAGGGGATGGTGTTTGTTTGAAGGAGTGCGGCGGCGGTGGGTGGTCGTTTGGGTGGAGGGTGGACGCGGAGAGGGGGGGAGGTTGTTGGTGGTGGACGGTTTTGGTTGTGAGCGGTGGTTGTACTCTCTCCCTTTTAATTTTTGTTTTTTCTCCCCTCTTCCCTCTACTGTTTTTGCCTCCTCCCCTCTTCCCTTTTTTTTTTGTTTCTGATCCCTTTTTTTTCACTTCTCCCCATTTCTATGATTCTCCCCCCCCCCCTTTTGAATCCGTTTCCAATTCTGTTATATAGAGACTCTGATTTTGTTTTGTTGTTGACGATGCCAGCTATGGGTTCCTGAAATGTCCCTCTCATACTCTCAAACCATGATTCTGCATCTTCTTCCTTTTTCTGATTCTCACTGTCCAATTTCTGTTTCTATGTTTAAAGGTTGACGCAGTGAGCAGGTGCTCTGTTTGTGATAGTTTTAGCAACATCAGAAAAAAAAAAAGCTTATAAATTTTAGCCAAAAATAAAATATTATTTATTTTGTTGAGATGATTTGCTGCTAAGTGCTTCTTTGGTGTAAATAGGAGAAAATATGACAAAAGAGACCATAACCTTTATCCAAGAATAAAAGATACTTTTTTGTATTTTTTTTATAATTTTCGTTTTCTATTTTTTTTATTTTTAATGTGTAACAAAAAAAATAATATTTACGATTAAAACAGATTTTTTTGATTTAAGGTTTTTTCTCTTAAAAAGAGTTCTACTAAAAAAACCAATTAATAATAACAAAACAATACCAAATCGCCAACAAGCGCAAAATGGCACGTGTGAACGATAAAATCTAAAAAAGCACAAAATGACATATTTTTGGGATTTTTTACCAAAAAATGAAAAATACCGGTTAAAATCGAGTGTTTACAATCATAATACTCCAATTGGCAATCACATGTTACTGGGAAACAGAATTCAGCTTGACGTTGATCTCCTTCCTGCAAACGTTTATCCTCCCCAACGATTCGAACTACTCTCGTACTGTTAATAAGTATTTGTGGGTTATCCTCCAGAAGAAAATCCCTAGTGCTAATAGTTATTGGGCCTTCAAAATTGATTTTGAAATCCATTCTCTGTAGCGTACACCACACACTTTGGATCTGAAATAGGCCCACTAATACTGTAACAAGCTTAAAAGGCCCATTCAATAACCAAAAAAAAAGTAAAAAGGTGACAGTTGGCTTCCACTATAAGGTATAGCGTCCAAAATTAATATTTTAATCATAAAATAGCCGACAAGGTCTTCTATCACTTTATTCTCATCCAATCATATTCTTTCTCTCTCCTCTAATAGTACGTAATCATTACGCTCCACAAAAAGTCCAAAAGAACCCGACATGTGCCCCCCCCCCTCAATTAGTCCCCAGCGGCCATCCGGTAATATTATAACGGATGGCCAACACGGGCCATTTTGTCGTATTGGATCGACAACCAAACCTGATTGATAAGCCCACATTCACTGATGTATTTGGTAAATCGGTAGTTGGTTTGGGCTCTCTAATGGATTTAGGTGTTAGGCCATAGATGACAAAGAGGTTCAGGGTATTGATAAAAAAGAAAGATTCTGTTTACTTGAATAACGACAACGAAATATAAACGTTCTGCCGTTTTTCCAAGTTTAAGGGAAGGTGGGTTGTGAAGATTAAATTCCGAGATGATGCAGTTACAGATGGATCATACAAGAACACCAGAGAGGATGCATTACTTATATTTTGTATATGGGAGTGTACCGACGATAGGGTCTTTTGTTATAACATTACCACTCGTATGGTCTTTTATGATCAATGATATTGGGATTAAAATAAAGATTATTGTCTTTTCTATTGTTTCCTGACATATTTAAACATCAAAGTTATAAAGATATAAATACAACATAAGGCGAAAAGAGATATTTCATTAATCTACTCATACTAATAATTTAAATCTATATTATTGAAGAGATAATACAAGGAATATACACTATGCAACACACATATAGAGCACATATGCTTACGAATTCTTATATGAAAATACGGCCGCGCAGTGGAATCATGAATATATCAAAATACATCATAAGTTTATAGTGGTTTCGATGTTGCGATGTCACGTTTCCTGGGAACAATATCCTTTTGAATAGCTTCTGTCACAGTGTCAGCAACAATGGACGCCAACTATTGGGGTTGTAAGAGTATAGTATCCTGCCTAGTCTGGTTATCAGGCATAGTTTTTGAACGTGTTGGGATGGGCTGAGAAGACCCTTCAATTTGAGAAGTAGATGCACGTTGTTGCTGGAATGAATATCCAGGACCCATTAATGGTAGCTTTTTACGATCCACCGATAGATGAGAACTTGATCTACATAATGCCCTTACGTTGGATTGAGGACCAACATGCCAGAAATCAACATTGTCAATAGTGTGATTCTTTGATAGAACTTGGACTATAGGGGGTCTGTAAACAATCTGTTACGAACGCTTTTCAGAAGAAATTTTTAGATGCGCCTTGAGCTTGCAGAATAATACATTAGGATTGATGTTTGAGTCCTTTAGTCTGTATTTGCAAACCCATGGACAATGTTCTTCATTAATGCTTGAGAAGCAATTACCATAATACTTCAATTGGCAATCACATGTTACTGGGAAACAGAATTCAGCTTGACGTTGATCTCCTTCCTGCAAACGTTTATCCTCCCCCAACGATTCGAACTACTCCCGTACTGTTAATAAGTATTTGTGGGTTATCCTCCAGAAGAAAATCCCGAGTGCTATTATTTATTGGGCCTTCAAAATTGATTTTGAAATCCATTCTCTGTAGCGTACACCACACACATTGGATCTGAAATAGGCCCACTAATACTGTAACAAGCTTAAAAGGCCCATTCAATAACCAAAAAAAAGTAAAAAGGTGACAGCTGGCTTCCACTATAAGGTATAGCGTCCACAATTAATATTTTAATCATAAAATAGCCGACAAGGTCTTGTATCACTTTACTCTCATCCAATCATATTCTTTCTCTCTCCTCTAATAGTAGTGTGTAATCATTACGCTCCACAAAAAGTCCAAAAGCATCCGACATGTGCCCCCCCCTCAATTAGTCCCCAACGGCCATCCGGTAATATTATAACGGGTGGCCAACACGGGCCATTTTGTCGTATTGGATCGACAACCAAACCTGATTGATAAGCCCACATTCACTGATGTATTTGGTAAATCGGTAGCTGGTTTGGGCTCTCTAATGGATTTAGGTGTTAGGCCATAGATGACAAAGAGGTTCAAGGTATTTATAAAAAAGAAACATCCTGTTTACTTGAATAGCGACAACGAAATATATACGTTCAGCCATTTTTCCAAGTTTAAGGGAAGGTGGGTTGTGAAGATTAAATTTCGAGATGATCAGTTACGGATGGATCATACAAGAACACCAGAGAGAATGCATTACTTATATTTTGTATATGGGAGTGTACCGACGATAGGGTCTTTTGTTATAACATGACCACTCGTATGGTCTTTTATGATCAATGATATTGGGATTAAAATAAAGATTATTTTCTTTTCTATTGTTTCCTGACATATTTAAACATCAAAGTTATAAAGATATAAATACAACATAAGGCGAAAAGAGATATTTCGTTAATCTAGTCATACTAATAATTTAAATCTATATTATTGGAGAGATAATACAAGGAATATACACTATGCAACACACATACAGAGTCTTTCTTCCTCCAATACCATAACATCTGTTCTAATGCTGATCGTATTTTTTCACCTCCCCCAACAATTTTTATTTCTAAATGGTGTTACTCATCGTTTAAGATTCCTGATACAATTAAACAATGGGTGGCTACTAATTTTGAAGAAGATCCTGCTGCACGGTCGGATCTTCATGAAACCAATCGTATGTGGCTTATTCTCAGGCGGCAGATCGATCGTCCGATCAGTTTAGTCATTGAGGGTGATTCAAGAATGGGGAAGACGGAGTGGGCCCATTCTATTGGTCGTCATAATTACTTATCAGGACACCTGGATTTTAATCCTCGTGTTTATTCAAATGATGTTGACTATAATGTTATTGATGACGTCACTCCTCGTTATTTAAAATTAAAACACTGGAAAGAACTAATTGGGGCCCAACACGACTGGCAAAGAAACTGTAAGTACGGTAGGCCTATTAAAATTAAAGGGGGAATTTCCTCTATCGTATTATGCAATCCTGGTGAGGGGTCCAGCTATAACGCTTTTTTGGATAAGGACGAGCATCACGCATTACGAGACTGGACACACAATGCTCAATTTGAATTCATCTCATCCCCCTGTATCAAAACCAGGCATAGGAATGCAAAGGCACCCACATGTCGTAGGCGTAGAATCAACTTTCCTTGCGGCTGCACCCTTTACACCACCATAGAGTGCTTCATCAATGGATTCAAGGACAAACACTCCACTGACGATAGAACAATTGCGCCGGGGTGTATTCATCTATCATAACAATCACAGTCATGTTCAACCACAACCTGAAGCAAGCCCTGGGTATACACAAATGGGAGAATTTGAAGCATATGTGCTCTGTATGTGTGTGGCATAGTGTATATTCCTTGTATTATCTCTCCAATAATATAGATTTAAATTATTAGTATGACTAGATTAACGAAAGATCTCTTTTCGCCTTATGTTGTATTTATATCTTTGTAACTTTGATGTTTAAATATGTCAGGAAACAATAGAAAAGAAAATAATCTTTATTTTAATCCCAATATCATTGATCATAAAAGACCATACTAGTGGTCATGTTATAACAAAAGACCCTATCGTCGGTACACTCCCATATACAAAATATAAGTAATGCATTCTCTCTGGTGTTCTTCTATGATCCATTCGTAACTGCATCATCTCGGAATTTAATCTTCACAGCCCACCTTCCCTTAAACTTGCAAAAACGGCTGAACATACATTTCGTTGTCGCTATTCAAGTAAACAGGATCTTTCTTTTTTATCAATATCTTGAACCTCTTTGTCATCTGCGACGTAACACCTAAATCCATTAGAGAGCCCAAACCAACTATTCCGGCGGAAAAACCCGCCAGAAATAAATAAATAATTTTTTAAAGAATCCGCCAGAAATGTGCATTACCGGCGGATTTTTCCGCCAGAAATTTCCGGCGGAAAAATCCGCTGGTAATAAACATTTCCGACGGATTTTTTTAAAAATAAAAATAATTTTAAAAATCCGCCGGTAATGTACATTTCCGGTGGATTTTTTTAAAAAAAAAAATTTAAAAATCCGCCGGAAATGCGCATTATCGGCGGATTTTTCCGCCAGTAGTTTCCGACGGATTTTTCTGTCAGTAATACACATTTCCGGCGGATTAATCTGCCGGAAAGTCTACTATTTCCGCCGGGAATTTACCGGCGGAAAATATCCGCCGAAAATGCCAAATTTCGGCCAGAACCGTACCGGCGGAAAAAATCCACTGGTAATGCACGTTTTTCTTGTAGTGAGGGAACCCATAGTCGAGGAACAAAGTTCCTTCCTTAACGTAGTTGCTTGAAGAAAAGAGGAATCACAAATTGTCCAAACCTCTGGCCGATTACATGGCTAGGATCAAAATTGGCACGCCTAGTGGGACAGACACAGGTAAATAAACCTTTGAGTTTAGTTCACCTGGCCTGGATTATCATTGGCGTATGTACTTACGCTCTAGTCGAAGCCTCAACATGGAAACAAATTCTTCATCTAAAGAGACGGTTACAACGAAGGCTAAGAACACAGAGCCAATCGATGCTCTGAGGGCCATGCCTCATACGGTAGCCATGGAGCCTCATGATCAATCACAACCGATTGAGGAAGAACCTGTGGTAGTGACCACGTCGTTCATTCAGCAGCAGATAGACATGGATTCATGATATTATGTAGCAAGTCTCCGAACAACTGGCTGACATAGTTAAATCTGTGGTTCACAATGAAGTGCAACAGGCTAAACAACAGGAGCAGAGACGTGTTGCGTAGGCCAACAACACGACGAGTCTTGGCGTCCCCGACCCACCACAAAGAGGATTACCTAGCCCAAAGGGGAGCGTGCAACAGGCTCCACCGTATGTCGGTGTGCAGGACCTCAGTAGGCACCTTCTCATGTTGCCATGGGAAGCATGCAACAGGTCCAGCCGTATGGTAATATGGCTGAGTCTCAGCAGACACTTTCTCATCAGGTAATTCCAAATCCTGCATTTTTTCAGCCTTATAATTTTGCCAACGCCAACACTGGGGGGCAGTTTATGGCGACGGTTACTAATATGGCTAATCTTCAGCAGGGACGGATGAAAATGTCAAGAAGGCCGCCCGAGGCTACGGGGTCGATAGGTTTACCACAGGGATCATCCTATGGGTGCCCCCTGTAACACCCTAATTATTTAATTAATTTATTTAATTAAGTATTTAGGAATTTATTTAATTTATTGGGTATAAAATTTAATTAATTAAAATTATATTAATTTGTGATGGTATTAGGAAAAGGAGGTGCCACTTGGGTGAGCTGGGCTTAAGTGAAAAAGCCCAAGCCCATGGTCCAAGTGACATGCGAAGTGGTGAGACATTGAGAGGCTAGGGTTTGTTGTTGGCATTAGCGAAAAAAAATTGAGAATAGAGAGAAAAGAAAGAAGTGGAGCGCCGTTGGAGGAGAGAAGAAGAGAAGGGAGGTCGCGCCACCAAGAGAGGAAAGGATCGTGGATTGTTGCCGTGGTTCCGTTCGTGATCGTCTCGAGGGCTCCTACTCTTCGAATACGAGGTAAGGGGATGTCCTATCAATTCTTATAATGATTCCTATGATAGATTTTAGGTAGTGATGGCCTAGATGAACCATGATCATGATTATGTCTGTGAATCCATATTATTATTGGTGATGTATGCGTAATGTCCTTAGTTTGTGGCTGAAAATTCATGTTTGGGCTGGTATGGGCGTCTAGGGCGCCATATGTTGGATGAATGTTGCTGAATTTTGTGCTGAAAAATTGTGATGATTTTGATGTTGCTGGATGTTGTGCTGAAAAATTGTGATGATTTTGATGTTGCTGAATTTCTGTACTGAAAATAGTGTTAAAAATCGTGTGCTGGAAGTGTGGCAGGCGCTAGGCGCCCATGGGCGCTGCGCGCCAGTGTCGCGTGTGGCTGTGTGTGCGTGTGGGCGCTGGGTGCCAGCGCTGGGCGCTGGGCGCCCGTGTGCGTGTGTGCGTGTGTAGCGCTGGGCGCTGGGTGCCAGCGCTGGGCGCTGAGCGCCCGTGTGCGCGTGTTTCTGTGTTGCGCCAAGGCACTGGGCGCTGGGCGCCCGTGTGAGTGTGTCGCGTCTTGCTGGGTGCCAGGTTCCTGGGCGCTGGGCGCCCAGGGCGCCAGTTTTTCAGGATGTTCCCAAAATGTTTTCGAAAATTGTTTTCGCTATATCTTTTGACTCGGACATCCGTTTTAAACGTTTCAAAAAGTGTTGGGAAGCTTTTTCAGTTGTCTATCTGTGTGTCCTATTTTTAAAAATAAAACTTATATTTTCAGAAGGTTGCTGGGCGCCCAAGTGGCTGTGTCCCCTGTGGTCGCTGCTGTGACATTGAAAATTCGTTTGGTGTCTTTAAAAATCCTCTTTTGCGTATGACCAGTGTTTTTAACGATTTAGTGTCAAAAATGATGATTTTGACGATGATGCCCATAGTGGCTAGTTAAATGACTGTTTTGCCCTTAGTGGCTAATATTATTTATAATGACGCGTAAATGACTGTTTTGCCCTTGGTGGCTAATATTATTTATAATGATGCGTAAATGACGATGACGCCCTTAATGGCTAGTTAAATGACCGTTTTGCCCTTAGTGGCTATTATTATTTATAATGACGTGTAAATGACGATGATGCCCTTGGTGGCTAGTAAATGACGTTTTTGCCCTCAGTGGCTATTGTTTGAGTTGATGTTATTCATGTATAAGTGACGATGAAACCCAGTGACGTTTGAGGCCCGAAAGGCTAAGTGATGTTAAGGCCTAAAAGGCTAAGTGATGTTGTTGTGTGTAAATTGTGAATTGACAGGTGCGGCGCTTCTTATGAGCAAATGGGTAAGTGACGGGTCACATGGTTGACCGTGATTGTGTGATTTGTGTGTGGTGCATGTTATAGTGTCTCATGCATCCCATGTGCATAAACCCAGTGACGTTTTGAGGCCCAAAAGGCTAAGTGACGATGAGGCCATAATGGCTAAGCGACGTCTGTGAAAAGGTACCTCATGCATATGCCCGCGAGTGGGTTGCATTTCATATGCCTACATGACATAGTGATGAGTTATTGTAGTGATGTGATTAATTTAGAGCTGTGACTTGACTTATCATTTATAATGTGATTTATTATATGAATTGAATTGGACTCACCCTTCTGTTTGAATGTTACCCCCATGCGGTAACGTGCAGGTGATTGCGAGTGAAGGACTAGGTACCTTCACTAATTCGAGTCGAGTCGTCACGCTCTGATACGTAGCACTCAGGGGGGGGGGGACGAACTTAATGTTATGATTGATTTTGGTTGTTATGCTTTGTTGACAATTCGGTTTTATTTTGTTATTCCGCTGCGTAGTTGATTTTATTGACATTAAGTTTTATTGCGATGATGACTGTGGTTTTGAGATTCGCCTTTTAGTGATGTGCTACGTAATACATGGTTATTATGTTTTTGAGCTGTTTTATTGAGAAGTGTAGTTTTATTGAAGCATGTGTAACATTCCTCGTGCGAAACAAAATTTTTGAAAAACTCTGATATTTTTCCAATTAAATTAATGGGTAGAAGAGGGGTGTTACACCCCCTCGACAGCTAACCATCCACCCTACGTAGGGAGCAAGCCTTCGTCCCAGAGTTAGGGCTTGGCAGGTCACGCGGATACTACCCGAATCAGTAGCCATGGGTCCCGAACCCACCTAGCACGATTAGCCTCCCACCCAGTCAGCCGTATCCTTAAGCACTTGTGTCGTTTTCGGTGGGTTCGCAGCCATATCCACAGATGACTGGTAGTTCTGTCGAGCTTCCATGGAATCAAGTTCCACCTTGCCAGAACAACGAGACTTCTGCTCAAGGAACTAGCTTTGAAAACCCCAGCCAAGGAATGCCTGGGCAGTAATGTGTTACTAGCCCACCTCAGGCAACACCACAGCCAGGGATGCAAGGTCCCCCAGATACAGTGCGGCCTCCAACTGTTCCGCCCGAGCCTAAGCCCTCGGGGTCCCAGCTCTTGGATCCAAATTTGATAGCTGACACCCTCAAAAAGTTCTTTGATGTGCAGCTGAAACCACTCAACAAGTCGGTATACAATAAGCTTTACCCCGAGTGGGTGGACAGATTTGTGCCTCTATCCAGAGGTTTTAAACCCCAGATTTCGCCACATTTTCCGGAGGTGATGGCAAATCAACTAGGAATGTCAACGGGGCGGGGCGGGCACGAGTATCTCACTACCCGGACCCGCCCCGTTTATTATTAATGGGCCCCGGACCCGCCCCAGACTCGCGCGGGTACCCGCTTAACGGGTTTTAAACGGGTACCTTTTTAAACGGGTACCCGCGGGTACCCACGGGTATTTATAAATTAAAAAAAAACTTTTAAAAATAAAAAATTAGTTTTTTTAACACTATTTTTTTGATTCATTGATATAAAAAAAATTCAACATAGGATTATTTTTAACCTGAACCTTTAAACTATTGCAAAATGTGACTTTAATTATTTGCCTGAACAGTACTTTTAAGCAATAATCCTTAATTCCTTATACAACAACAACAACAAACAATAACTTGAAACAGTAATCCTTAATTCCTTAAGCAATAATCCTTAATTGCCTGGACAGTCGCACATCTAACTTGACAAATAACAACTACTTAAACATCCACTTAAACAAACAATAACAACATGTGAATGTTTATCCACTTAAACATCCACTTAAACATTCACTTAAACAACAACAACAAAATGTGAATGTTTATCCACTTGAACAACAACAACAACAACAATAGATAAACAACAACAACAGAATTTTCAACAATTTTCAGCTAAGTAGCACCACTTGGTTCACTTGTTTCCTGAAACAAAAAAAAATTTAAAATTAAAACCCAAACAACCATATTTATGAGCTTTGAAATTAAATTGTAGAAATATTACTTACAATATCAACATCAGCATCTTCCAGAACTCCGTTAAATTCAATATTGTCAACTTTTGATTTTGAAGAGCCTACAAACAAACAATTTAATTAAAAACTTGCAATAAATAATCAATCTATTTTCAATAAAATTTAATGTTTTTACCTTTCATTTCAGTCCATACTCTCTTTCTCTTCTTGAAAACGTTTTATTATGTCGGCCTTGATAGTGTTGCGGGAAACAACCTTAAATAAAGGTTGCATAGTAGCACAAAAGTCTTTAAAACCAATATGGTCAACCATTTTCATAGGATACTCGTGAAGAACAATCATTCTAGCCGCTGAACGCCTTGCTGCATCTTGATTAAATGCATAAGAACCAACCACTACTGTTTCATTTCCAACATTCTCGGTTTTGATAAAAGCTTGCCTAATATCTCTAGTTGTGCGACGGGTGCAACTAAGAAAGTGCTTGCGCAAGTGTGATGTTCCTTGACTTGATGCACCTAAAAGATCTACTCCACAGTAGTTGCAAATGGCCCTCATCTTTTCACCTATTTTTTGCTTTTTAAAATGATTCCAAACATTGGAAGTTAGCTTTCTTTGACGACCTTCGATTTCAGTTGGAAGTAAGCTTTCAACTTCATCGGTAGGAGTTGAATTTGTTTCTACATTCATAGAAGGAGCACACACATTTGATTCACCCACATTTGATTCACCCACAATAGATTCACCCGCATTAGTCCCAATTTCCATAGGGGTAGAGGTATGTTGAGTAGACATTCTACAAATAAACAAATTTAGCAACATTGTTATTATAAATGAACATGATTCAATCAGGAAATTTATTACTATAAATGAACATTGTTACTATAAATGAACATGATTCAATCAGCTGCAGATTTGGTAAATCAGCAACATACGCAAATTTAGCAACATGATTCAATCAGCCTTGTATTTATTATCATTATCATCAATCAGCAAATCAGGTAAATCAGCGAACATGATTCAATCAGGAAATTAGGTAAATCAGCTAACATAAATCAGCTAACAAATTTAGCAACATACGCAAATCAGCTATATCAACATAAATAAACAACGCAAATCAGTTATAGCAAATCAGGTATATCAACATAAATCAACATACGCAAATTTAGCAACAACCGTAAATCAGGTAACCAACCTTGAAGAAGCGGCACCAGCGACTGAGTGAGGAAGAAGAAGCAGAAACGAAAACAGAGTGAGGGAAACCGAAGATGCGTGAACCGACGAAGAAGCGACTGAGTGAGAAGCGACGCCGGCGACTGACTGAGTGAGGGAAACCGAAGTCGCAGATGCTGGTGGAAGAAGAAGCGACGCCGGCGATTGAGTAACGAAGAAGCGCGAAGAGCGCCAGGTGCAGCGGCGCGACGACTGAGTGAGGAAGAGCCGGAAAGGGCCAGATGCGTGAACCGTGAAGGATGAGAACTGAGGGAAGGGACAAATGCCTGAACCGTGAAGGATGAGAACAGCTGAACAGATGCGTGAAGGAGAAGATGTGAATATGTGATGATCTGAATCTGATGAAGTGATGATGCGTGGTGAAGGAGAAGCAATTTGCGGCTGACTCAGTGGCTCACAGCGAAAACAATTTAGGGCTTTGGTTTTTATGTTGGTATATATACGAGGGCAATTAAATTTACTAACGGGTACGGGTACCCGCGGGTACGGGTACCCCGCTACCCGGACCCACCCCGTTTATTCACGGGTAGTCAAAATACCCGTTTATTTGGCCCGCGGTACCCGTTTAACTACCCGCCCCGGACCCGTGACGGGTTTTACCCGCGGGTACCCGCGGGTCCGGGTTTTTTTGACACCCCTAAAATCAACAATGGAACACGTAGGTCGATTCACGGCCCAATGTGGGGAAGGTAACCAGAATGAATACCATAAGCTGTAGCTCTTCTCTTTGTCATTGACATGGACTGCTTTTACATGGTATTCTTCTCTTCCAGCTATTTCTATACAGACCTGGACAGACATGGAAAGGTGCTTCCATGACAGATTTTATTGGCCACAACCCGAAGTCACTACTACCGATCACATGAATTTACGGCAGAAGGTGGACAATGTAGTGACCGAGTTCATTGAAAGGTTCAGAAAGATGACCGAAAAATGTTTGGTTCAATTCCCCGAATTGCAACTCACTTCCATGACTATCGCTGGAATGCACCTGCAATTGAAGGAGAGGCTTGTGGGGAAAGCCTACAATGACCTCAGCAACCTAGCATCCAAGGTTGTTCAAATAGAACAGTTCATATAGGAAAAAAAAGACGAGTGCTAGGGGCCGAGAACCTCACTTAGTAGCGGTAGTTGATGCCGACGACGATTCTGACTATGATGGTGTGACTGAACCCATGGAAGACATCATGGCGACCGAGATAGTTAAAGGAAAGACCTACTCATGTCCAGCTCTAAAGCCTCCTAAGGGTAAAGAGAAGGATGAGTCGGAAAGAAAAACTGAGTACTCCTTTGACATATCTAAGGCTGATAAGATATTCGACAATTTGCTCAAAGATAGACAAATCTGGTTACTTGACGGCCACAAAATACCATCCCCCGAAGAGTTGAAGCGAAAGAAGTACTGCAAATGGCATAACTCCTACAACCATGACACTTCCAATTGCATCTTCTTTCACCGAGCCATTCAAAGGGCTATCAAGGAGGGGAGATTCAAGTTGGCCAACAAGGGCACAGCGGAGATGACCATTGATACCGACCCCTTTCCCGCAGTAGATATTAACCCGGTCTCCTTCTCAAGAGCTAATAAGGGAAAAGGCAAGAAAAAGTATGTATGGGTACCCAAACGAGAAGGCCCCCCAGAAAAGACGCTATCAATCTTTGACCGATTGGGAACTCCTGTGGGAGGATCGATCCTGGAAAACCACATGGCTTACCTACACCATAGGTTGGAAGTGGGAGAGCCGAGCGAGCCAGGGAAGTCTCATAAGAAACTGCCCAAGCCTGGCAGACTCACCCAAGAACTAAGAGAGCTCCATTTTTCTAAATTAAACCCTGGAAGACAATCATCCCAATCAAAAGGGGAGAAGTTGAGCCCCAAACACCTCCCGCCTGGGGGGCACGGTCGGTCCACCGATGATAACGTCGGGCAGGCCGCCTTGCGTATCACAGGTAGGGAATCCATCACAAAGGGGGAGAAGAGGGTTGCTAGGGTTACGGCGGAGCAAGGTTTGGTGCTGTGGATATCACGGTGATGAACGACAAAGAGCTGAGGGCAACTAAAACGGTGAGGCTACCCTCGAAGGTCCCGCAGGACCAGTGGATGGCCCAAAGGGTGTCTAGAGAATCAGTGCCCTGAGCAACCCCTCCGATACACTTGCAGAAGAGGAGGTTGCAAAGGGCGAAGTCGATTTAGAAGATGAGGGGCATGTTGCAGATGCTAACCGCAGCTAAGGAAAAGGATACACAGGAGACTCATGTGGCCTCAGTAGCCACTGCGTTGGAACATGCTTTTCCCAAACCTACTGAGGCTAGTGCCAATGTGATTCCCGCGGTAACAAAAACTTCACTCGGTACTGTTCTCGAAGGGGGGCCCGAGCTCAACAACATGATCGGGGCGATCGAGATGACTGGTAGTCCACTCACTGATGTTGTTATGAATTGCCTATACGGACCTCACAGTCCTAAGGGTTCCCAAGTACTAGCGGCCAACGCCGAGGTTTCCCCTTCCAAGGGCGAGCTGGAGTTGTTAGTTGAAGATACGTTGGACATAGGCATGGGTGAGGAAGAAGAAAACCCATTCGGGCCACTCGCCATGGAAGACGAGTCGTTGAGCGATTCTATCTTGGATGACATATTGAGCGAGGAAACACTACAAGAATAATGGGATTTTCCGGCCAGGACTTTCCGGCGGATTTTAGGAATTTTCGGCGGATTTTATCCGTCGGAAAAGATTCCGGCGGATTTTAGGACTTTCCGGCGGATTTTATTCGCCGCAAACTTTTCCGGCGGATTTTGGGGTATTTTCGGCGGATTTTTTTGGCATTTGCGGCGGATTTTAAAAAAAAAAATTAATTTTTTTTTTAAAAAATCCGCCGCAAATGCCAAAAAATCCGCCGCAAAAGCCAAAAAAAATTTCAAAAAATCCGCCGGTAATTTCAAAAATCCGCCGGAAAATTCGGAGGGAAAAAATTCGCCTATAAATAAAAATTTCTCCTACACTCCTCTCATTCTCTCATTTCACTCTTTATTTCATTCTCATTCTCTTCTATATTTCTCTACATATCTCTTCTATATTTCTTATACTCTCATCTCCATAAATTTCTCTACATATCTCTCTTCTATATTTCTCCTTCCTTCTTCATTCTTTTTCATTCACTCCTTAATTCTTATTTCTTCTTACTTCTTTATTCACATTCTCTCCTATATCATTCTCTTCTAATATTCTCTTTCATTCTTATTCCTTCCTACTTCTACATTCTCATTCATTTATTTATTTTCATTCTTTCCTATATCATTTTTTCTCATATTCTACTTCATTTTCATTTTTTCTTACTTTTTATTAAAATACAAATTAAACATTAAAATTCGAAAAAATTGAAAAAAAAATTCAAAAATTCAATTTTTTTACCGCCAGATTTTTTAAATTTTTTATTTTGGATTTTGCGGTGGATTTTAGGCATTTCCGGCGGTTTTTTAAAAAATTTTTTTGGCTTTTGCGGCGGATTTTAAAAAAAAAAATATTTTCAAAAAAAAAAAAAATTAAAATCCGCCGCAAATGCCTTTAAAATCCGCCGGAAAATTCCAATTTTCTTTTTTTAAAAAAACCGCCGCAAAATGATTTTCCGCCGGAAAGCGTTTGCTGCGAGCTGGCTACCGGCGGCAAAAATCCGCCGCAAAGTCCAATTTTGCGGCGGAAATATGGCTTTTCCGGCGGATTTTGCCCGCCGGAAAATCCTGTTTTTCTTGTAGTGAAAGTGAAGGTTTCCTTGCAGAGATAGAGATGGTACGATTGCTGCCATTGGAGTTCTGGGGAACAGAGGGACAACCCAAGGAGCTTGAGGGTGATGTCCTTGCCGAGGAGGTCGAATGGGTTGCCTTGAAAAATTCGGACAACCAAGTAACCGAGGGCATGCTCTTCGAGAAGCCTACAGCGGATATGGTGAAGCACATGAAGCCGTTTTATTACAAGGCTCATTTGAATGGAGAGCTCTTGAACAGGGTATTCGTGGATGGTGGGGTTGTGTTGAATATCATGTCGTTGGCTACCATGAAGAAGCTCGGAAAGAATGCAGAGGACCTCATCCCAACCACCACGACCATTACTAGTTTCATGGGTCACCCCTCTCATGCCTTGGGTGTGTTATTGACTGATGTAACTGTTGGGTCAAAGGTAACGCGATCAGCTTTCTTTGTTATAGAAGGGAAGTCTTCGTATGCCGTGATCCTCGGTAGGGACTGGATTCATACCAGTGAATGCGTTCCCTCTACCTTACACCAGAAATTGATGATATGGATTGGTGATAAGGTGGAAATAACGGAGGCCGATCCGAACCCCTTCCCTGCTGAAGTTAAGATGTTCGAGGCCATCTTCTATTCTCCTCAATTGTTGTAATCTCTGAAGTTGTCTTAACCTTCTGAATCTTCTTTCAGGTTCTGGATCCAACTCAAATTCTGGTGGTTGGGACCTGGGCATGCGCTATAGCACCTAATGCTGTAACACCAAGAAACAACACACCAGCGTAAAATCTACACTAATATTGCTAAAAACTTAAACAATAAAAATTAAATGCAATCCCCGGCAACGGCGCCAAAAACTTGTTGTGCGAAAAGGTGATGTGCAAGTGTACACAATCGCAACAAGTAATATAATGATAGAGTAGGGATCATACCCACAGGGATTGGTGTTAATTTAAGAGTTTAAGTAGTTAACAATCTAGTGAAATAAACAAAATAAAAATAACAAATTTTTGGACATGAAAATAATAATTGCAGGTTGAAAACAGTAAGAAAGTTCAAGTATGAGAATATGAGTTGGACTGCTCTTTGCTAAGTAATTTCTTAGTAGTGAAGCGCTATAACATTAGACGCTGTAGCGTTAAGTGCTGTAGCATATAATTTTGTGTCTTTCGGTCACTGACGCCAGGGTTTTGTTACAAGACTCCTATGTCTAGGTTCTAAATAAGTCCACCCCTGTATAATGAAGAACCCACAGTATTCACCTTATGAACTATTGCTACCCTATATCTAGAGTTAAGCACAAGTTGTCTAAATGTCTTTAAACAACCTTTCATTCATATCAATCTTTGAGTTAGAATCATTGACCATGTCTGTACCTACGAATGTACCCATTTCAGTTGGTCAATCCCAAAACGAGTTTGAAAGCATTAAAGCACAAAGATTGAAACGCAAACATCATAATGTTATATTAACAATACTAAAGAGTCATTACAAAGCTTAAAACAATCCAACTACTAAGTGTTTAGCTCATGATGAGCATCATCAACACAATACAAACTGAAAAGCTCATATTACCGAAAATGAAAAGAAGAAACAAGGTTGCAAAATATGCACTTAGTGGACTCCTTCCCATGTAACAGGCTGCTGATGCTATAGCACAGCTTCACAGCGCTTGGAATGATGATCTTCACTTGAAAAGTAAAAGCTTGAAGTAGATGATTAATGGAGGAAAGTGTGTCAAGTTTTTCTCCCAAAAACTCTCTCCAAGTTTCGAATGTGTGTTGTTATCATGGAGAAGATGTAAGATATATCTCGTTCATTATCCATAAAGTAGCTTTTCAAAAAGGTGGACTTGACATAGCTCACCAACTAAAGTGATCTTCCAACAACAAGTGGACAAGTATCAATGCTAGCCACTAAAAATCGCCCACAGCAGTCCTAGGAACATGGAGCAGATACGCTGACAAGACATAAAGCAAGAGGCGCCAAAATCCAACTTTTCACTTCTGATCCTCAGCTAGCTCACCGCTAACAAGCGCTATACCTCTTGACGCTGTAACACTTAACAGAAGTATTAAAAAGTTCACACAGACACCAAATATGCCAAATGATAACAAAACAGTTTCTATCCCTATTTTACACTTCTTAACACATATTTACATATTTAACCACATAATTACTTAAGAACTCACATTAACTTAAGCCTAAAGAATATAAATAACTCATATAAATATGAGTTATCACACCCCCAAACTTAAACCATTGCCTTTCCTCAAGTAATGACACTTGATAAAGATAACAACTAAATAAAAACATAATAAAAACTGAATATCACGACCAAACTAGTTGCACCTTTAAATCAAACAGATTTTCAAAATTGCTCTCATTAGGCCAAACTTTCAGATTCACATCCAACACACACACACACACACACACACACACACACACACACACACACACACACACACACACACACACACACACACACACACACACACACACACACACACTAGGCTTAGTTTAATTCCTAGCTAGTTTCAACATTTCTCCTAGCCTTAGAAAGAGTGGCCTTCTTTTGGTTTAGCCAAAGAATTTTTCAAAAAGGAGAGTAGACTAACAACTTCACATAAGACTTGAGGGACTTCAAAGCACAACAAAGAGCTTGATTAGGCATTTCATATCTTTGGCCAGTGCACTAACTATTGATTTGGTGATTTCTCAGTGCTATAGCGTTGGATGTTGTAGCACTGGTGACTTGATGAATAGATGTAGCTACAATGCCCTCATTACTGAACTCCTTTATTTGTATTTATTTCTCTTTTTTTTCATCTTTTCTTTTCTTTTTTTTTCTTTTTTTTTATATGCATATGCACTTTGGAACAGTTCAGCATTTGTTTCGGGCAATAGCAGCTAATTACAATATACATGACCAATTGACAATACATTTGCCTATTGCACTGACCATCCTATAATCTTCATACCTAGCCTTAATATAACTGATGCACCCCCAAACTTAGCTTCAAATGCTACTCTCAATTTTTAATAAAAACTTAACTAAACCTTTCAGCATCAGATCATCCCTAGCTAACTAGGTTCCTTGCTAAGCCTAGAGTTTGAGTGTAGAAGCAGCAATAAGACTAGTCATTAATCAAGCAAGGCTACACTACACAAATGCACTTAATCATCAGTAAAATTTGGCCCAACAAGTACAACTTCTATTACTGAAAAATTTAAAAATTGCAACTAATCATGCCTTTTTATTCAAACAAAACATAAAATTGACATTTATAAGGTCCTCCCCCCAACTTAAGACCTAGAAGTTGTGGATATCTTGTACTGCAGGACTTGTATTGCAGGTCAAAGTTTTGATGATGAAAAAGACCAGAGCTAAAGGTGATAAGAGTAAAAGTTGACCAAAGCCAAAGTTGATGGCCAAAGGTGATGAAAGTGACAAAGTATCAAAGTCACAATCCAAGACAATCAAGCTCAAGAATTGAAGTTTCAAGATATAAGGGTAGTCCTTATAAATAAGGGTAGTTCTTAGGGTTTGGGTGTGTCTTAGGAAAAAGTGTAAGCTCTTACGAAAGTCAGCTCATCTCTCAAAGTCCCTAGCTTTTCAAATTGCCTGCATGCACACGTAAACTTAAAAACCATTTTGAAAAAGAAAGAAATCGATTCTCTACTTTGAACTAAACAACAAAATCGATTTTGCACCTGATACACCAAGCACAAAATCGATTTTGCACCTGTTTTCCTTAAACATAGAAATCGATTCATAGCCTATTATTTTAAAGAGCAAAATCGATTTTCGTCTTCCTTACTCTAATTAAAGAATCAATTTGCATATTCCTCATGTTAATTAAAATCGATTTCCATCCTTTTCCATGAAGCAACTAATCGATTTCCTTTCTCTCTTAAAAGAAGCACAAAATCGATTTCTTACTCCTTTTTAAAAGTGCATAATCGATTTTCTCTCTATAGCATATAAAGTATACAATCGATTTGCATTTCTTTCTAAACAAGCAAAGAATCGATTCACATTGTCTTTCACTTATAACAAAATCGATTCTTTACCTGTTTTAAAGCCATGAATCAATTTCCATCTTACTTCAAACAAACACATAATAGATTTCTCATCCTAGATCTACTTAGGCATGAAATCGATTTTCATCGTCAGTGCATTCAGGCAAACAATCAATTCTGACATTTCCAAAATTGTCTCAACGGTAATATTTTTCTCATAGCCTATAAATAGAGGCTTCATACTCTTCATTTCGAACAACCCAATTTCACGAGTCAAAATCACATTTGAGAAAAACTCTTCATACTTTTATTTCTGCTCTTCACGCACTGTTGGTCCGTCAGAGCTGATCTTTCGCAAGAGTTAGTCAGGGGTTGGAATATTCAAGTTGTATTATCTACCTACGTAAGAGGTATTTCAGTCTTTAAGTTTGTAATTGTTTAGTTGTTGTGATTTGTACTAGGGAGTGGGGTAACTGTTTGGACTAGGAAGTGGGGTATCTTTCTGGGACAGCTTGTTGTAACAAGGGTGGGGTATCTCTTGTTGTATTGTGGTTAGATTTGAGGGCTCTTCATAGGTGGGGTATCCTAGGGAAGAGTGCTTGAGTCTGCAAAGGTTTCCAAGGCACCCGTAAGCCTTGTTTTGTGTTAGTGGAAAATCTCACAAGGGTGTGAGGACTGGACGTAGGTCACTAGGAGGTGACCGAACTAGGATAAATCTCTGTGTGCTTTACTGCTTTATTTCTAATTTCTTCGCTTCCATTTAACCTGCGCGAAAAATCTAAGTCATTGAAAAAGGGGAAAAAGTTTTTCAAAAGATCTAAAAAGTTTTAAATCTCAATTCACCCCCTTCTCTTGAGATTGAAGCCACTTGGCAACAGCAGTGTCCCCACTGCTCATGCAATTCCTAATGGGAGAGTCCTATGACTAAAACTCAACAGAATTAAAAACAACAGAAATAAAACTCTAAACATACTGTTAGATGCAATAACAGACGCTATAGCACCTAACAGGTTTATTGAAAACAGGCAAACAACACATTTTTAATTATTTATATTTTTTTAAAGAAGGGTTAGAGTACTTGTCTGCTAACCCAGATTTGAGCCTTTTGCTTACTCTGGTGGGCACTGTGGTGGCTCTGCTGTTGGATGCCTTGGGCTTCTTCTTTGGTGGCTTCTTTTCTCACTTCACAAAATTCACTCCTGCACAAAAGAAAAATTAAAAACACAAAATTGTTAGTTCAAATCCATGGGTTGCCTCCCAGGAGCGCTTGCTTTAAGAGTCTTCAGCCAGACTTCCTCTTTTGTTAGAGGTCTTGAAAATCAATGGTGGTCTTGTCCCTGACCACGTGTGCTCCAGAGTAGTGCTTCACCCTTTTACCATTGATTTTGAATGTTCCACCAGTGGCTTCATCCAACATATCCACAGCAGTTACTGCAACATTCACTTGCTCAGCAGATGCTACAACCAGGTTTTCTTCAGCTTTTGGTTTTGACCTTTGTGGCGGCTGGGTGGTTTCTGGTTGTTTGATTTCAGCAATGACTTGAGTGCATTTGGTGATTTTTGGTGGTGAGGGTGGTGGTATGGGCTGTTTGGGTGGTGATTGTGGGGATGAGTTTTTGTGAGGTGGGGAAACTTGTTGGTTGAGGGTTGCTTTAGGGCCTGGCTCAGGCTCAATCTCCTTAGCACTCTCTTCTATTTCTTCTGATACATCTCTTCCTCCCTCACTCTCCTTAGAGCTCTCGTTGACATCATCCTCACCTTGTAACACACCTTCTTCCACAAGCTTTTCTTTTTCAGTGTTGGCAAGAGCCTTGACCACGTGGTCACCTTGCTTGTGGAAGTGTTTTTGAATAACAGAATCAAGAGACACCATAAAAGAACACTCCTCAGTTCCTGCATCTGGGGACTTGAGAGCATTCATCACATTAAACTTAATCTCTTGAGTGTAGAAGCAGCAATAAGACTAGTCATTAATCAAGCAAGGAAGAAGAAAATCCATTCGGGCCGCTCGCCATGGAAGACGAGCCGATGAGCGATTCTATCTTGGGCGACATATTGAGCGAGGAAAGTGAAGGTTTCCTTGTAGAGATAGAGATGGTAGGATTGCTGCCATTGGAGTTCTGGGGAAAAGAGGGACAGCCCAAGGAGCTTGAGGGTGATGTCTTTGCCGAGGAGGCCGAATGGGCTGCCTTGACAGAGTCAGACAACCAAGTAACCGAGGGCATGCTCTTCGAGAAGCCTACAGCGGATATGGTGAAGCACATGAAGCCGTTTTATTACAAGGCTCATTTGAATGGAAAGTTCTTGAACAGGGTATTCGTGGATGGTGGGGTTGTGTTGAATATCATGTCGTTGGCTACCATGAAGAAGCTCGGAAAGAATGCAGAGGACCTCATCCCAACCACCACGGCCATTACTAGTTTCATGGGTCACCCCTCTCATGCCTTGGATGTGTTGGTGGCTGATGTAACTGTTGGGTCAAAGGTAACGCGATCAACTTTCTTTGTTAAAGAAGGAAAGTCGTTGTATTCTGTGATCCTCGGTAGGGACTGGATTCATACCAGTGAATGCGTTACCTCTACCTTACACCAGAAATTGATGTATGGATTGGTGATGTTCTGGACTGGGCCGTGACCCGATAGCGAAGCAGCGCTACACAACCTAGATTCACAGATCAACTGCGGAGATTAAGTCATATGCGATCCGACGGTCGCCCACAGAGCCTCTGACGCTATATATATATATGGGGGTCTGACCTCAGCCAAAAGGTACGCACAAAAAAACATAACGTTACTCTGCTCGAAATTCACCCCACTGACTTGGGCATTGGAGTGCCATTGCAGGTACACCCCGCGGGAGCTCTGAACACGACCAACTACAACTCGAGGCCGGTTACGAAGCCTCTCACACCTGAGTCAAAGGGCCAACATCAGTAAAGTGACATACTCATCTAACCAAAGAAACTAATCGCCCTTAAGCAGGGTCCAGTTCAGGTGATAAGGTGGAAATAACGGAGGCCGACCCGAACCCCTTCCCTGCTGAAGTTATGATGTTCGAGGCCATCTTCTATTCTCCTCAAATGTGCCCTATTTCCATACCAAGGGGCTATGAGGAGGGAGAAGTGGAATCTTGTGAGTGGACCAGAGAAGGTTTAAGACTTAAGATGTTGGTTGATCCACGACTGACAACGATGATTGATATTCCACCAGAACTGCAGAGCCTACGGGACAGGCTATACCTTTTTTATGTAGAGTCCAACATTGAGAAAGCTATGTCTCGTGCAGTACAACAGGAGATGAGCTCCATGAAGATCTGCACACGGGAGTGTCGGATGACGCCGAAGTAGGAACGTCGGCTGATCCCCCTCATATAGAACCTATCCAGCGAAGGATCCCTACATTTGAAGCTCAGGATCCCCTAATAGAGGTTAACATTGGGACCAAAATGGAACCGAGGATGACCAAAATTAGTGGCATGCTTAGCGCACAACAAAGGGACCGGGTGGTAGAAATGATAAAGGAGTACCGCGACTGCTTTGCATAGGATTACCATGAGATGTCGGGCTTAGACAAGGCTCTGGTAGAACATCAATTGTCTATCAAAGATGGATGCAGACCCCACAGGCAGCCATCGAGGAGGTTCAATCCTCAACTGATGCCACAGATCAAAGATGAGATGCTGGATTTATAAAAACCGCCAGGTACGTGGAATGGTTATCCAATATAGTGCCAGTGATAAAAAAAATGGTCAAGTGAGGGTCTGCATTGATTAAAGAAACCTGAACTTGGCCACAACAAAAGAAGAGTATGGTATGCCACTGGCCGATATGCTAGTCAATGCCGCAACTAATAATGTCATATTAACTTTTATGGACGGTTACTTTGGGTATAACCAGATCTATGTGGTCGAAGCGGACACTCATGAGACTGCCTTTAGGTGGCTCGTCGCCTGGTAATGCCTTTTGGCCTCAAGAATGTGTGAGCCAGCTATCAAAGGGAGATGAACGCAATATTCCATGACTTGATCGACAAAATCATGGAATTATATATTGATGATGTGCTAGTCAAGTCCAAATGCTTTAAGGCACATCTGACCGGGCTGGAACAAGCTCTGAAACAGATGAGACTCCACAATCTCAAAATGAATCCCACTAAGTGTGTGTTCGGTGTATCTGTAGGTAACTTACTGGTTTTCTTGGTGCATAACCAAGGCATCAAGGTAGATAAGAATAAAGCTCGAGCGATCTTGGAGGCAAGGCCACCCAAACCAAGAAGGAGCTACAGAGCCTCCTCGGCAAGATTAACTTCTTGAGGAGATTTACCGCTAACTCAGTGGGGAAGATGACATGGGGGCAAAGCAACATGAGGCCTTTGATCAGATAAAGGCTGCCTTGACTTATCCTCCAATCCTAGTCCCTCTTTTTCCTTCACTAGATTTTTTCCCATTGGGTTTTTTCTAGTAAGTTTTAATGAGGCATATCCTCGATGGACATTCAAGGGGGAGTGTTATGAATATGGCCGAAAAGATTCAGGAAGATGGCTGAAAAGTGTACAGTACCTTTCCCAAAGTCTCAACTTACTTCCATGGCCATCTCTGGAATGCACCCTCAATTGAAGGAGAAGCTTGTGGGACAAGCTTGTAGTGACCTCAGTGGCCTAGCTTCTAGAGCAGTTCAGATTGAGCAGTTCATACAGGAGAGAGAAAGGAAAAGAACCACTAGAGGTCGAGGACCTCAGTTAGTATCAGTGGTTGATGTAGCTGAAGATTCAGACCATGATGAGTCACCCGATTACACGGCAGACATCTTGGTGGCCGAGATAGTCAAAGGAAAAGCTTACCTCTGTCCTGCCCTTAAACCTGCCAAAGGAAAGGAGAAGGACGAGGCTGAGAACAAGGTTGAGTATTTCTTTGATATATCTAAGGCCGACCAGATCTTTGATTATCTATTGAAAGACAAGCAGATCAAGCTCCTCGACGGCCATAAGATACCCCCTCCCTAGGAAATAAAGGGGAAGAAATACTGTAAGTGGCACAACTCATTCAATCATACCACCTCTAAGAGATCTACGGTGGTAGAACGTATGGATCTCTTGCAAGAAAAACTGCAGGTAGGAGGGCCGAGTCAGCGTCGAGAACCCCATAAGAAGCTCCCAAAACCAGGGAAGCTTGTCCATGATCTCAGGGAGTTACATTTATCCAATCTTAACCCTAAAAGGCATGCACCTCGACCCAAAGATCTGAGGGAAAGATTTCAACACCTCCCGCCTGGGGGCATGGCCGGCCCGCTGATGAACCCATCGGACAAGCCACCATGCCAAACCCGGGAGAGAAGACTCATCCTAGGGAGGAAAGAAGGGTAGCACAGGTTACTACGGCACAAGACGCAACATCAGTAGATATCACTGTCTTGAATGATCGTGAGTTGAAAGCTACTAGAACCGTGAGATCACCCTCGGAGGTGCCACAAGACCGGTGGATGACACAGACAACAACAGAGGCACCAACCCCCAAAGTGGCCTCCAAATCACGCTCACAGAAGAGGAGGCTGCAAAGGACAAGGGCTTTCCATAGAATAAGGGAGACACTCTAGATGCTCACCTCAGCCAGAGAAGGGAATACACAGACCATCTCCGTAGCCTCTGTGGCCACGACGTTTGAACAGGCCTTCCCAAGACCGGCCAAGGACACAACGCTGGAGTCGCAAACTTCTGCGGTAGCCGTGCCTGAGGTACCCAGTGATAAAGAGGAAGAGCGTAACTGATGGCATCCTCGGAGCCGTTGGTGACTATTTCGGGAGTCATGAAGCTGGGAATGATGGAGACACCACGATCGGGGATGGAAGACCGATCGATAAGTCGGGAAGACGCCACAACCGACTATGGAGGCTCCGGTTGATAAGTCGTGATGAGCGCCACGGTAAACCGATAAGCTCAGATAACGGCTCGCGAAGAACCAAAGAGACACGTCTCTAAATTTTTACTGAGCCGTTATCTGAGCTTATCGGTTTACCGTGGCGCTCATCACGACTTATCAACCGGAACCTCCATAGTCGGTTGTGGCGTCTTCCCGACTTATCGATCGGTCTTCCATCCCCGATCGTGGTGTCTCCATCATTCCCACCTTCATGACTCCCGAAATAGTCACCAACGGCTCCGAGGATGCCATCATCTGGTATCAGAGCTTAGGTTCTATCAAGGTGTTATCTATCCTTTTCAATTTTAGTCTCTAAATTTTGTTCATCTTATTTTGAAATATAGTGAAAGAAAAGTTGAAAATTCAAAAAAAAAAGAAGAAAAAGAAAGAAGAAAAGAGAAAAAAAAAGAAGAGCAGAAAAAAGGCAATTTTTTTTAATTATCGTTATTTATTGTTTGTTTGGAAATTTTTTTTTTGTGTGGTTCATGATGGAGGGAAGACAAAGGGATTCTGAAATATATGTTAGAGATTTTGTGATGGATCCTGCGTATGTGAAATACCTTTATGAAAATGGGCTAAACAAAGAAGCACAAAGAGTAGAAAAGCTAGCCATCAAAGAAAAGAAGAAATTGAGAGAAAAAAAAAGAGAGGAGAAAATAGAAACAATGATTGCTTCTATTTCTGAAATTTTATGTGAGCATTACAAAGAAAAAAATATTGAAAAAGTAGAGAGTTTGGTCAATAGGGAAAATCAAGGAAGAGTGAATGAGAAAAAGGAAAGCAATGGTAGAGAGGTGGAAAGGAAAGAAATAGCGAGAAAAGAAAATGTGGAGAAAGAAGTTGAGGAGAAGAAGAATATTCGGAGAAAAGAAGAGGCAAGGAAAAATAATGGGAGCATTGTTGAGAAAAGTAAGGATTTTAAGAGGAAAGTTGAAGAAATATTCAAATTTCAAAAAGAAAGAAGAGAGAAAAAAGAGAGAATTTTTTCCAATAACCCATTAGTTTATTTTGCAGATTCAGATTTGAGGACAAATCTTCTTGAAGAAAGGGAAAATGATGAGATCCTAAGTGCCCTAAGCATGTGGAAGGAATTCTACAAAGAAAAACAATATTCAACTCCTACATTTGAGAAGCCAAAACTCACATCATCCAATATTTTCTATTTTATTTCTAATTTTCGTATTTTATTTTAATAGAATAATTATAGGTGTGTTTTGGTCTTTCCTACGTTAGTTTTTGGTTTTTAAAGTCTTGTTAAGTGATTATGATGGCTAGTGGAGTCTTGATGAGGACATGGAGTCAACAAACTTGCTAATCAAGCAAACTTGTTAATCAAGAAAGAAAGTCAGAGCAAAAGAGGAATTACAAGATCCAAGTCATTTATGGAGCATTCATTGTTAAATCAACAAGAATAATTATGATTATTTTTAGGTATTAAATATTGTAAATGCACTTATCAATTTATCACCGATGGCATCCATGTAAATGCACTTATCGATCAACAAGAATAATTATAATTAAATCCCCACTATCATGCAATTATCAAATAAATTGATAAGTGCATTTACAATATTTAATACCTAAAAATAATCATAATTATTCTTGTTGATTTAGCAATGAATGCTCCATAAATGACTTGGATCTTGTAATTCCTCTTTTGCTCTGACTTTCTTTATTGATTAACAAGTTTGTTTGATTGGCAAGTTTGTTGACTCCATGTCCTCATCAAGACTCCACTAGCCATCATAATCACTTAACAAGACTTTAAAAACCAAAAACTAACGTAGGAAAGACCAAAACACACCTATAATTATTCTATTAAAATAAAATACGAAAATTAGAAATAAAATAGAAAATATTGGATGATGTGAGTTTTGGCTTCTCAAATGTAGGAGCTGAATATTGTTTTTCTTTGTAGAATTCCTTCCACATGCTTAGGGCACTTAGGATCTCATCACTAACACCATGATAGGGGTGGTAGATACATTTAACAACCCTCTCACCGAAGCAGTGATAGAGTGTCTGCATGGCCCTCACAGTCTCAGACAGCCTCAACCAATTTGTACAACACCTACCCAAGGAACTATGACTAAAGAAGAGATTGTCAGAGATGACCTCTTGGGGAAGAAAATGAGAACCCATTCGGTCCATTAGATTTTAGCGGAGATTCCCTAACGGGATCGATATTGGACGACATAATGGACGGAGGAGATGAGGAGTTTTATGCTGACATAGAGATGGTGGGTCTCCTACCACCCGAGGGAGATAAAGACCAGCCAAGAACCCTCGAGGGAGATGTCTTTGCTGAGGGAGTCGAGTGGGCTGCCTTGACAGAGCCCGAGGGACTAGTTATAGAAGAAATGCTGTTTGAGAAGCCTACAGCAGACATGACCAGACATTTGAAGTCTCTCTACATCAAAACACATTTGAATGGGAAACTATTTAACCGGGTCTTTGTAGATGGTGGAGATGTGCTGAATATCATGCCATTGACAACAATGAAGAGATTGGGAAAGAATACATAGGATTTCATTCCTACCACCATGACTATGACTAGTTTCATGGGCCATCCGTCTCACGCCTTGAGGGTGTTGGTGGTCGATGTGACAGTTGGGTCTAAGGTGATTCGTTCGGTCTTCTTCGTCATAGAAGGGAAACCCTCATATGCTATGATTTTGGGAAGGGATTGGATCCATACCAACGAATGTGTTCCTTCCACTTTGCACCAGAAGCTAATGATATGGATAGGTGATAAGGTGGAAATAGTAGAAGCTGATCCCAATCCGTTCTCTGCCGAGGTGAAAATGTTTGAAGCCGTCTTTTACTCCCCTCATTTGCGCCCCATCTCCATTCTAGGGAATTACGAGGAGGAGGGTATAGAATCATGCGAATGGACTAAGAAGGAATTTGAATTCAGAATGTTGGCCGACCCACGGCCTAGCAATGAGAATAATGATTAGTCTCCAAACAGAGGTACAAAGCCTGCTGGATCGGTTGTACATGTTCCAAATCGAATACAGCATTGAAGAGGCTATGTTTGGTGCAATATGTGAAGAAGACGGGCTCTCAGAGTACTCCTACCAAGGGGCTTTGGATGACCCCGTTAACGGGATATTAGCCGAGCCTCCCCACATAGAACCCATCCAGAGGAGGATACCCACATTTGAAGCTCAAGACCCTCTGGTAGAGGTGAACTTAGGAAGTGAAAGTGAGCCAAGAATGACTAAGGTCAGTGGCAAGTTACAACCTCAACAGCAAGATCAGCTGGTAGCTTTGATAGGAGTACCGCGACTGCTTTACATGGGACTACCATGAGATGCCAGGCTGTGATAGAGCCTTGGTAGAACATAGGCTGCCCATCAAGGAAGGTTGCAAACCCCACAAGCATCCGCCGAGGAGGTTCAATCCACAACTGATGCCACAGATCAAGGCTGAGGTGGAAAAATTGCTGAAAGCATGGTTCATAAGAACTTGCCGGGTACGTACAATGGCTGTCTAACATAGTCCCCGTGATAAAAAAGAATGGCCAGGTGCGGGTCTGTATTGATTAAAGAGATCTGAACTTGGCCACTTCGAAAAATGAGTATGGTATGTGGCCGACATGTTGGTCGACGCTGCGGCTAACAACGCCATCTTGACTTTTATGGACTGCTATTCTGGTTACAACCAGATATACGTGGCCGAGCCTGACACCCATAAGATTTCCTTTAGGTGCACCGGTGCCTTAGGTATCTATGAGTGGTTGGTAATGCCATTCAGCCTCAAAAACGCCGGAGACACGTACCAAAGGGCCATGAATGCTATTTTCCATGACCTCATTGGTAAAAGCATGGAAGTGTATATTGACGATGTGGTAGTTAAATCCAAGAGCTTAGAGGTCCACCGTGTTGAGCTTGAACAAGCTCTAAGACGGATGAGACTCCACAATCTCAAGACGAACCCCACTAAATGTGCTTTTGGCGTATGTGCAGATGTTAAACTTTCGGTAAGTGTACCGAAACATTGCAAGTAATAGTAAAAACGGTAAGAACCGGTCGTATCCACAGGGATTGGATTCAATATCAGTAGGAAAGTCAATTAATTCTTAGAAGCGACAATTGAAATAAAAGTGAATTTAGATTAATTTGTAAAGTGCGCGAAATAGAACGTTTCGAAAATAAAGCAAGATAAAAGCGATTAGGGATTGACTCCCCTCCCCTATGCTATCACATGACCTTCAATCAATCTCAAGTAATTATCCAACTTACCAGATTCAATTCACTAATTTAGGTTAAGGACAATCCCTTGTCTCAAAACCCCTTTTCCCTAATTGTGAAACCCTAATTTCTTAAGTGATTCAACAATAGGCAAAGCATTACACATGAGAAATAAAGAATTCACAAACCCAATCCCATATTCCTATGATCATCAAGTTTGTGACCTAAAACCCCAAATCAAGCATACAAACCCATATTCCTATGGTGATCATAAACCCTAAATCAATACAACTATCATATGTAATTGTAAAGCATTATGAATAGAGGCATAGGCAATTGATAAATTAAACAAAAACTGAGTTGATCATAACAAAGCATTCGTAGGATAGTTTTGGGGAGAGTCATCTCTCCCTAATCTAAAGAAATTAGTTACACAACATCTTAGGAGTAGAAATCAAGAGTAGAAGAAGATTACACAAGGAGGAATCCATTAGAACCTTCAAACTCTAAAATCGCATCCCAGACGAAGTGCCGGATGTACTGCTTTTCTGTCCTTTTTTCCTCGCCGTTTTTCCTTCCAGCGCTGCTCCTCTGCGTCCTTTCTTTTCAATTCCCTCCAATCTTAATCCTTGAACTCTCCATGCCTTTTTAATTCCAGCCCACATGCATTCTCTTGGGCCCATCAATAAATTTGTCATTTTTCCTTTAATTGGACTTGCCAATTACACCTCCACTCCCACTACATAAGACTAAAACTATGATAATGAGTCATCACAACCCCAAACTTAGATTTTTGCTTGTCCTCAAGCAATCACCCAATTCAGGCTGTGGCAATTTGATATTCAGCTTTCACATATTTCACATACCAATAGATCCTTCAGCACATCAGAAAATATCATCCAACATAATATCGTGACAAGACAATTGAATTGGAAAACACAAGATCATATAGAGGCAAGCAATCTCAAGTCCTCTCTTTTTCACACATCTCACTAATATTTCTCTCTTTGAGGTGTTTAGGGTATTCGCTCAATTCACAATACCTGCATCATCGTTTCATAGGCTTGAACAAGTTCTATACAAATCTATACACATGAAATGCACACACACTATTTGAGGACTTAAAGGTTGTAACAGGGTTTAGGTAAGGGTGGATAGTATTTGGATAAGTAGGTTACACACTTGGAGTTAGGCCTACTTTTCTTTTTGTCAACTTCAACAATCTCACTTACTTACCCATTTCCCCAAAGCATTCTACAAGAGAAGGAATTTCATATATATAATTTTTTTTTGTATATGTATATATATTTTTTCTCTTTTTTTTTCTTCTTTTTCTTTGTATGTTCCTTTCTCTTGTATACCACCCCAAACTTAGAATGTTGCTATCCCATGAGCAACCCCAAACTTAGAATTTTTCCCCACTCGCATACTTTTGTCTACCTAACTCCAAGTTAAGAAACAACTAGGCATTTGATTTATGGAAAATAAAAGAAAAAAAAACAATTAGGCTCAGAAGGGCTAATCAAAGGATAAATACTTATTAGGTGGTTTGAAAGGCTCTGGGTTGCCAAAAAGAATTGCCTCAGTGTGTATGTAAATCACATGCAAGATTGTTAAGCACAAGTTCAAGTTCCGCAGAATAATCCAAGCAAGGAATACACACAATGAATGCTATAGGTGTTTGGGCTCAAACCTCACGGCTGGGAAGGTAAGAGATGGAACTCTCGAAAGCCTGCCCACGGATGATCTAGATCTTCCTCAACTTTTGTCTCGACCATTGACACCACCTGATGATAAAATCTGATTTGAAAGTAATCACATGGTAGCTGCAAAACATGTTAGAGCTAAACAACCACCAACAGAAAATGAGTTCAAAGTTGTGGTGCATCATAATCAATGTAAAAGTCATAACAACAGTACAACCAAAATTCAAAAACAACTACCTCCACCATGGGTTGCCTCACATGAAGCGCTTGTTTATCGTCCTAAGCTTGACGTCTGCAATTCCACTATCAAGGTGGAATATATGACACAAAGAACACATCATCCTTCTTTCATTTCTGGGGCAAGAATATCATGAACTTGAAGTATAATTGCAGATGCTTCCATACCCTCTCAAGGTGAAGGATGACGAACAAGGCATAGAAGGAATCTAAATATCGATCAAGCTCTTCACTTCTTGCCTTGCTGCTCGAAAGATTAGTAGGGAAAATGATTTGTTGGGTTATTTCTTGTTGGATTTTCACACCTTCCCAACATTGGGAATTTTGAGCTTCCCTCCAAACTATGTGATCCTCCCGTTCAATCTTTTTTTGGCTAGACTTCACAACTCCCTCACTTATTTCACTTAACTCGTTTTCGACTCCTCCATTTTTCTTTTTCAACTTCTCCCTCAACACTTCAGTTTCACTACTCTCCTTTTCGGACTTGGGTTTGGTCACTTCAACGGGATTCAGCTCTCTACCACTTCTCAATGAAATAGCATTACAACTTTCATACTTGAAGTTATGATTAGTACTAGCATGAGCGCCACTGTTAGATGTTTCTGCAAGCTTTCTTGATAACTCCCTAATTTGAGCCTCCAAGTTCTTCATCGACGTTTCATGGTTTTTCTCCATAATTTTCATTGCTTGCTCTTGAGAGTGAAAAGTGGTCTGAGTCATTTGCAGGCATTGTTTCAGAGCATCTTCCAAATGAGTTCCATGGTCATGAAGTTGCATTACTTGAGCAGTTGTTGGAGTTTGAGATCTAACTTCCAAAGCAGCAGCCACTTGTTTGGTGAGAGATTCCATTTGGAGAGACATTAGCTTTTGTTGAGCCAATATTGCACTATTAGAGTCCAATTCCAACTTACCCTTCTTAGCTACAGCTCCACGGTCATTTTGCAATCTGTACTCATATGAAGTCATATCCTCTACCAGCTGTTTAGCTTCCTCCCAAATTTTAGTACCTAAGGACCCTCCTGCTGAGGCATCCAACATCATCCTGGTTTGAGCTAGCAATCCATGACAGAAGGTTTGCAACTGCAGGAAATCATCAACACCATGCCCTGGACATTTTTTCAATAACAGCTTAAATCTTTCCCAAGAATCATATAGGGACTCTGAATCCCATTGTGCAAAGTTGTAGATTTCTGCTCTCTTTTTGATAAACTTGGAGATTGGGAAGAACCTATCTAGGAACTTGTTTTCAAGGTCACTCCAAGCATTGACAGTTCCTGGTGGGAGAGTATTCAACGAATCTTTTGCCCGGCCTGTTAGAGTGAATGGAAACAGGTGCACTTTTTTGGAATTTTCATCAACCCCCTCAGGATATGTGGTTCCACAAATCTCATGGAACTGGGATAAGTGTTGGTTGGGGTCTTCAGCATCTGACCCTGAAAACTGCTCTGATTTCAGTGCGGTGAGAATGGATGACTTGATGTCAAAGGTGGCAACTCACACTGGTCGGAAGGTGTAAGCCTGAATGCCCTAATTTCTCCTCCCAAAGTCACTAAGAGTCCGCCTGGGAGGTGGATCTTCATCCATCACTTCCTCTTGCTAATTTGGCTTTCTTCCGGTTTGCTTTTTCTCTTTTTTTTTTCAATCTCGGGGTCAAACAGCAATTCTTTCGAACTTTGCCCCCGCCCGAACAACTCACTAAAACACTAAACAAACCGTCAACAAGTCCAACACAATAACTAAGTATCTAAATGGAAAACTAAAACTAAAATAAATAATAATAACAAAACTGAAAATTAAAACAACTAAGAATTAACTCCTTTGCCTTGTCAATAATGAAATCAACAATCCCCGGCAACGGTGCCAAAAACTTGTTAAACTTTCGGCAAGTGTACCGTACGTTGCAAGTAATAGTAAAAATGGTAAGAACCGGTCGTATCCACAGGGATTGGATTAAATATCAATAGGCAAGTCAATTAATTCTTAGAAGCGACAATTGAAATAAAAGTGAATTTAGATTTATTTGTAAAGTGCGCGAAATAGAACGTTTCGAAAATAAAGCAAGATAAAAGCGACTAGGGATTGACTCCCCTCCCCTATGCTATCACATGACCTTCAATCAATCTCAAGTAATTATCCAATTTACCATATTCAATTCACTAATTTAGGTTAAGGACAATCCCTTGTCTCAAAACCCCTTTTCCCTAATTGTGAAACCCTACACTAGTGCAAAAATGGGATTAGAATTAGACATTTAAAGTCAGGCGCTCAAATGCCTGACTACATAAGTGACGCGGTGGCAAACTTGTAATTAAAAGGCAAAACTCGCGAGTTTTAAAGTCAAGCGGATACACGCCTGACTTCTAAAGTGAAGAAATAGGGAAAAAACAAGACTTTAGAAGTCAGGCGTGTATGCGCCTGACTACATAAGTGACACGGTGGCAAACTTGTAATTAGGGGTGAATTTTTTTTCTTCTGTTCTAATACTTTAGACGTCAGGCGTCTACTCTCGCTTGACCTCTAAAGTACTAAAAAAAAAAAAATCACCCTTCTCACTCTCACGCGAACCCTAAATGCAAACCCTTCACTCTCAGAACACTCTCCTCTCGCGTACGCCTCTCTTCTCCTCTCCTCTCCTCTCGCTTCTCCTCTCCTCTCCTCTCGCGTACGCCTCTCTTCTCCTTCTCCTCGCCTCTCTTCTTCTCCTTCTCCTTGCTCTTCTATGGCCGATGATCCTCTCCTCTCAACGTCGTTCTTCTCTTCGTCTTCTTCTCCTAGCTCTGCTAGGGTTTCACGATCTCAAACTCAAATGCAACGATTAACGCATGCAACTGCTTTAATCTTGCAACACAGACACACTAGAAGGGGTAATCGTAAAAAAACCTTTGTTTTTTACTTCTGATTTCCACCCAACCGAAAACCCTAAGAGTTTCTGGTTTTTGCCTTATGAGAAGAACAGAGAAAGAACGACCAGATCCGTTGCAAAGACGGTACGGTTTCCACCTCCACTCCACGCATCATCAGTAACCATGGGGCGTATGCACAGTAGTGGGTAAGTTTCCGTCTTCTCGTTTCCATTCTAGACCTTCGTAAAACCTTCTTTGTTTAACGCCTTTGTTATTTTTGTTTTGTCTAATGTTGTATTGTGTTTGTGGTTTGTTGAATCTGTTTTCAGTAAGGGTATTTCAAGTTCAGCTCTTCCTTATAAGAGGACTCCATCCAATTGGCTTAAGACCTCTTCTCAAGATGTAAGAAATCGTAACCCTTTTTACTTGTTTTTAGTTTGCTTTATTTTTTTTAGGGTTTTTCCTTTAATGCTGGTAATTTGTCACTGTTAATTGAAAATCTGTTATTTACTTCATGTTATATGGGCTTGTTGTGATTATTCCTTTGGATAATTGGCTCTTTATGGTGGGAAATACGCTTTTGGAGACTATAGAGTTTAATACCTTAATTAATAATTTGTCATGAACGAGAATTGTGTTTTATCTCATTTTTATTGTAAGAGCATCTGTTATTTCAAATGAGTCAATTGTTTCTTTTCATATTGTCAATTCTGTGAATAGGTAGGGATATTCTAATGTTTTATGTTGTGATGAAAGCCCATGGTATGCTTTTCCCCTTGTATGCTGTGGTTACAACTTTGCATAGTTTTTATAGTTTGATGACTGAAATTAATATTATTCAATTTCTCTCTTTTCTTAGGTCTTGCTCCAGAAATACCTGAAGATCTTTATCACTTGATCAAGAAGGCAGTCTCGGTTAGGAAGCATTTGGAGAGGAATAGGAAGGACAAGGATTCCAAATTCAGGTTAATTTTGGTTGAGAGTAGGATTCACCGCCTTGCTCGTTACTATAAGAAGACAAAGAAGCTTCCACCCGTATGGAAATAGTAAGTATTCGACCTTTATCAGATCTATAGTTGACTCATGTTTTTTATGTTTAACAGGTTTTGGGTTCTCTAGTCTTTTTTGTTGACTTTTTCTTTGTTGTAGTCAACTCTCAAACATGCTCATGATTCTTGTGATTTGCAGGAAGCAGCAGCAAATGGATAGAGGAGATTATTCACCTTGTGGATCTCCTACTGGGCTTGATGCTAGAGACCAATATGATCTTCAACTTGGTAATTATCTTGCTTAATGCTTTAACTAACCTTCTATTATCTTGTCTTTTTAGTCAAACATTTACCTAACTATTCTTAACATGTTTTTTTTTGCATGTGTATTTCTAGGAGGGAGAATGTTCTACAATACTCAAGACATGTTGTGGAGGAGGAAACTAGCAATTACATAACTTCAAGACGCATTTTAGTTTGTTTCTTCCCCCAAATATCAGTTCAAAAGATGAGTGAATTTGGTACAGTTTCATTTTATTTTGTTTCGAAGTTTAACTGTGGTGTGTTGTGTTAATTTTTGAGTGATATACGCCTAAGCTTTATGCAACTTCTCTTCCCTTAAGGCGCTTGTCTGTTTTTACATTGCCCCCTTTTTAATTTTTTGATCCTCATCACATGCATTCAAAGTTTCTTTGTGCTTGTTGCCTGAGAGATTACTGAAAATCGACTTCCACCCATGCAGCTAGTAGAAGGCAAATCCCACCACTTGAAGGTAGCCTAGCTAGCAGTGAGAAAGTAGAATCTATAAGTTGTAGAAATTAACTCACACCCCACCACTTGCTTAAGCTTATACTATTTCGGAGGTTTTGCAAACTAAACTAAACAAAAAGAAGGGAGAGAGAGATAGAAAAGGGTTCCAAACACTACAGCCCTCAAGAAATGACTAAAGAAGATGACTTTAAGCTCCTTAAAATCCAGGTCTTTCTCCATCACATGCTTACTTTCTGTCTTTTAATAAGTGCTAGCTTGTGTATTGGTCTTTTCTAATGATTCTTTCTTTCTGTTTTCTTTTTGTTGTTTGCTTTGTTTCTTCTCATTTTCATCTACAGACTTATGTTCTCAAAGTGATTATTCACTGTGATGGCTGTAAGTAGAAAGTCAAGAAAATCCTTCAGAGAATTGAAGGTCACTTCCTTTTCCTTATCCTCTCTTCTCATTGTTACTATTCTCTCATTATACCTCATTATTATTACTATATAGTAGTAGTACTATCTTTTATTTTTTTAATTTCCAAAAGCATACTCAATCTTAGTGTAGTAAACTATTTGCTGACAGAGAGTTAATTAAAGTGAAATAGTTAACACAAACGATTTTTCCTGTTTAGTAGACAGATTAAATAAAGTTCTACTAATACTTTTCATTCGGAAGTTCAGGCTTTAGAAAGTTTGGTATTTTTGAACGTGTAGCGGTTTTCTTATTAATACTAATGTTCTAGTTTGACTTATGGATAATGTGAAGAAATTCAATAATATTTAGGATTACTTATACTTACAGAAAAAGGACAGTTAGAACATTTCTTTTTCCTATAATATTTTTAGAGTTTATCTTTTGATTTTTTGATGTGCTTGGAATTGACATTTGGGTCCCTTGTTTGTTCTAATAGGTGTTTATCAAGTTCAAGTAGATGCAGAACAACAGAAGGTTACAGTTTCAGGTAGTGTGGATTCTGCAACTTTGATCAAGAAATTGGCTTAGAAAGCAGAATCAAACTACTCAAAGAGATTGCTTCTGAGAACAATATTATTCTGCAGCTTGAACAAGTTTCAACTGTTATAGATGAGGTAATGCAGCAAAATTTTTACAACAATATTATTGTTTGATCACACTTGTTAAAAATATAGTTAATGAGTTTGTTGTCAATGCAGGAACAAGAAACAAATAAGGAAAATCAAAAGCAGCAAGAGACTGAGATAAGGGAAGAGGAGCTTCAGAAAGAGGGGATTCTGCCATTGCTGCAGCAAAGACATTTTATGTTGCTCCAGACAACCTCAATGGTTCCTTCAAGTGAAACAAGGTTAATTAATAAATTTGTACATGATGTTTTCTTGATGATGATAGATAAGGTTTTTAATTTTTTCTGGCATATTAATTTTTACTGACCACAATAGGTATTTAACTGGAGATGCTGAACACTGTTGGAGTGAGAATGGTGTCTCCAACATTGAAGGTGGTTGCTATGCCAAATGTATTGATCTGTCCAGGGAGAAAGAGCCTGATATCTGGAATGCAATTAGGTTTGGTACAGGTATTTATTTATCTTTGACTAATTTTTTTTATCAGGAGTATCTTTAACTTATTTTAATTCAACACATTTGGTATTCACCCCTTAATAAAAAAATGTACACTGAATGTTTTTTGTTTTGTTCCTCTCATATGATTATCAGTAGTGGAAAATGTGGTGTTCCATGAGCATACTCGAGAAGTTGATTACTCGGACAAATCAGTTACAGGTAAATACTGATTTTCTTAAGATGAATTTGGTTTCTTATGCTTTTGTTTCAAGATTGACCTCAAATTTGTGTAATGACTTGGATGGTTTCATTTTGAGTTGTTTTTAAGATAGCTGACAGCAAGAGGACTCAGCTGTGACTTGGTCTTGCTAATAAACAGTTGACTTCATACTTGCTTAAAAGATCATCTTGAATTCTTGCTCAACAACTAATTTTTTATTTTGAGAGATCACTTTCTATTTTATACAAAAAAAAATTAGAGGTGATTTGTTCATTAGTAGGTAGAGGCTTACCAATTCAGAAGAAGCCCTTAAAATTTGATTTTGAAGAGCCGGATGAGCATTGATTGGTCCATATAGCCAACCTGAGCCATTTAGCTATCAATTCATGTATTTGTGTTTCATCTATGTTCTGTTTCAGAGTTTAATGATTTTGTGTGATCCTAACTCCACAGCCACTACATTTTTGATTTATTTGTATCTGCATGAAGTTCTGACTGCATACATCTAACATTTTGATTCATTTTATTATAATTTGCAGAGATCTGTTTAACATTTTTGGCTGCTTGCTGGAACCTATCTCACCAACAACCACCCTCAGATCGTCGTCACCGTCGTCACCTTCTGTCTCAGATCGCGTTGCTGTTGCAGAATTTCAAACCCTAAAAACACACACCTGTGATTTTTGTAGATCTGATACTTAGGGTCTTAATCGGACAACCAAACTAAGGTAAAAACCTTATTATTTTTCTGTTTATGTTCTTTGTTATTTTCTAACATGAACCCTAATTTGGTTCTTTGAGACTTTCATAATAAGCATTTAATCTTTCTTTCTCACGTGCTTCATTGTCCTAATTTGATTTTCATAATTTCAGATATAGATGATACCCTTTATCCCCCGAGTTCTGAAATATCTGCCCAAATACCAAACAATATCGAAGGTAATGAATTTGTCACCCATGGATGTGTATAAAGTTTTGGTATTTTTGTTTAGTGTGAATTCACTTATTGATTGAAACTATTGCACAGAGTATATGCTTCAAAAGCTTGGAATGGAGCCTGCTAAAGTTCCCGAATTATCCCATTCATTATACAAGACTTATGGAACAACAATGGCTGGTCTAAGGGTACTATTTACCTTCTTGCTGATTCCTCACACCCTCAAAAACCAGCACTTTTAAGTTTTTTTAATTAAAAAATCTAATTTTGTAGTGTTTGTTTGAATATTTGGGGATTTTTTTTGATTTGGGTAGGGATAAAAATTTATTGAATTGGATGGTGGATGATTGGGGTTATTTTGCTTTGGTGATTAATAAATTAATTATGTTAATGATAAATTCAGTTGATTGATCCGGTTGATAGGACAGTGGATAGAGACTTGTCTCCTATTCAAGAATTGGGGTTGAAGTTTTCATTCATTTTGTTATTTTTCTGATTTCGACACTTAAGTAACTCCTAGCACATTTATGAAAATATTTCTCATTTTTGAATAGGTGAAAGCTGATGTAGAATCACAAGGTGATTTTGTCATGTCCTTAGCAACTGAAGTACGAGCGTGGTCTTTCTCCGATATTGAAGACCTTGTTGCCTTTGTGAACTGGCTAGATGAGGAACTTTCCTTCCTGGTATGCCTTTAGATCTCATTGCTCATCATAAGAGAAAATTCATGCAGAATTAATTCTCATTTTCCACATTTTCTTGTAACTTTATGTTTCATGATCAATCTCATTTTTTTTCCTTATGCAAGGTTGATGAACGAGCTGTTCTGAAGCACTTTGATTGGCCTGAAGGGAAAGAAGATGCACTGATCGGCCAGGTTAGTTAAAACTTATTGGAGACTAAAGGGTGTTTCACTGATGTAGAATTCACTTATTGGAGACTTATTGGATTCTTCCAAGCATTCATTTTATAGCAGGGAAATATATGAAAAGCTGAGAATTATCGTTTGATGTTATGGAATTGCAGATAAGTTTCTCAACTGTTGGCCACATACTTGATGTCATACTTGCACAAAAAACTGCCACAGATAGGTCAGCTGATGAAAAGATAACAAAGAAACAGAAATTGACAACACATCAAGAAGCAGAAGTTCCGACTAATGACATATGCAGAAGAGAGAATCCAGTCTACATTCTTAGCTCCATTCTTGATGTCTTACTACTGAAGAAAGACATAACAAACAGGTGATATGATTACTTCTGAATCTGAATAACTACCATTCTTGATGTCTTATTATGATATTTAAAATAAATAACTACCTCTTTACTATTTTTGTTGTTCCCTTTTATAAGTTTCGTTATTCTTGACAGGAAGAGATGATGAATGGAATTAACATTAAGCTACTGATAGAAGCTTTTATCTGCAATTGTTCCTTGTTGGTTGTCTAAGACAGATGATGTGGAAAAATTACTGAAGGTTGGCTTTTTCATGAAATTGCTTTTGGGTATTCATGTCTCTCCTACATGATTGAAAGCAACTCTTTGCATATCCATCTTCTGATATGTTATTTCTTCCTTCAGATTTTTGTAGATATTTTGCCGGATATGGTTGAGCACAGAAGGTTGTCAATTGTTTTGTATCTGCTAAGGTATTTTCTACATCATGATCCTAATGTTGTAACTTAGCCATTGTATTCAGTGTACAAGTATAATATTCAGTTCTATTAGGCAAAGTCTTGATGTAATTTAAATCATGAATTTTATTAAGATCCCAATTGTTTTGTTCTAGTTATTTTCCTGTTGTTAACAGCCTCTGTATAGTGTATACTGCTAGTTTGCCTTGAGAATTTTCAAGGTTAATGTTGAAATCAGAGTTGTTTTGGGAAATTATGCTTGTTTTGAGAAATATATATGTTTTACTCTATTTTGAGAATGCAAGTTGACTAGCACTTGATTGGTTACATTCATTAAGCGTTACTTTACTGATATATGACTCCATGGCCCAATGGATAAGGCGCTGGTCTACGGGACCCGAGATCTGGGTTCGATCCCCAGTGGAGTCGCTTCTTTTTAATGAAAAATTTGTATAACCAGGGTGTATTAAACCAAAATTTAAAAAAAAAAACTTTTAAGGTCAGGCGCAATAATGCTTGACCTTAAATCATACATACGAAGTCAAGCAATAATAAAAGCTTGACCTTAAATCAAACATACGAAGTCAAGCAAGTTTAAGCTTGACTTTAAATCATACTTACGAAGTCAGGCAAGAATAAATGCTTGACTTCGTAAGTATGATTTAAAGTCAAGCATTTATTCTTGCTTGACTTTGTAAGTATGATTTAAAGTCAAGCAATAATAAAAGCTTGACCTTAAATCATACATACGAAGTCAGGCAAGAATAAATGCTTGACTTTAAATCATACATACGAAGTCAGGCAAGAATAAATGCTTGACTTTAAATCATACATACGAAGTCAGGCAAGAATAAATGTTTGACTTTAAAACATACTTACGAAGTCAGGCGCAATAAATATTTGACTTTAAAACATACTTACGAAGTCAGGCTATCGCTTGACTTTAAAACTCCAGACATACAAAGTCGACTTAATAAAAGTCAAGCGCCCGCCTGACTTTAAATCCCCTTTTCGCCTGACTTTAAATTCCCTTTTTGCACTAGTGCTAATTCCTTAAGTGATTCAACAATAGGCAAAGCATTACACATTGGAAATAAAGAATTCACAAACCCAATCCCATATTCCTATGATCATCAAGTTTGTGACCTAAAACCCCAAATCAAGCATACAAACCCATATTCCTATGGTGATCATAAACCCTAAATCAATACAACTATCATATGTAATTGTAAAGCATTAAGAATAGAGGCATGGGAAATTGATAAATTAAACAAAAACTGAGTTGATCATAACAAAGCATTCATAGGATAGTTTTGGGGAGAGTCATCTCTCCCTAATCTAAAAAAATTAGTTACACAACATCGTAGGAGTAGAAATCAAGAGTAGAAGAAGATTACACAAGGAGGAATCCATTAGAACCTTCAAACCCTAAAATCGCATCCCAGACGAAGTGCCGGATGTACTGCTTTTCAATCCTTTTTTCCTCGCCGTTTTTCCTTCCAGCGCTGCTCCTCTGCGTCCTTTCTTTTCAATTCCCTCCAATCTTAATCCTGGAATTCTCCATGCCTTTTTAATTCCAGCCCACATGCATTTCTTGGGCCCATCAATAAATTTGTCATTTTTCCTTTAATTGAACTTGCCAATTACACCTCCACTCCTACTACATAAAACTAAAACTATGCCAAATCCCTTAATGATTGGCTGAATCACACATAAAATAACCGACATTTTGGCTATAACTGAACAAAAAAATACATATGATAATGAGTCATCAGCAGACAATTTTCTAGGCTTCTTGGTTGACAACCAGGGCATTGAAGTATACAAAACAAAGCTCGAGTCATCTTAGAGGCAAGACCTCCCAGAACAAAGAAGGAGTTGCAGAGTTTACTAGGCAAGATCAACTTTGAGGAGGTTTATTGCTAACTCGACTGGAAAGATGAAGGCTTTCTCACCCTTGTTGAGGATAAAGAACACCGACGAGATGGTATGGGAAATCAAGCAACAGATGGTATGGGGAATCAAGCAACAGGAGACCTTTGACCAGATCAAGCCTGCCTTGACTAATCCCCCTGTCCTGGTACCTCCGCAGCCAGGGAAGCTCTTAAAGCTATACATTGCAACCGAGGACCAAGCTATCGGCTGCTTGTTAGCCCAAGATGATGAAGATGGTGCCGAGCGTGCTATATATTATCTTAGTAGGATCCTCAATGATGCTGAAACTAGATAATCTCCTATTGAAAAGCTTTGTCTATCTTTGTTTAATGCCTGTACTAAACTTGAATATTACCTTTTACCCAATGAAATTTTGGTTGTGTGCAAAGTGGATATTATAAGATATCTTCTTAATAGGCCCGTCTTGAAAGGACAGGCCCTGGCTGATTTCTTGGCTCTGCATCCTTGCGTGGAGGTGCACCATTCGCCAACCGAACCTACCAACTATTTGGGGTGGAAGTCCTGGATCCTCATGTTTAATGGTTCGAGCACCAAAACGGGGGCAGGCACTGGCGTGGTAATCACCAACCCCTGCGGCCAAACATGGAGGTTCATGTGCAGGATAGGAGATTAGGCTGAGTATGAAGCTTGATCATGGGACTCGATATCCTGGCCGCCATGAAAGCTCGGTACATAGAGGTCAAAGGTGACTCCCAACTGGTGATTAAACAAATTACTGGGGAATACATGTGTTACAACACGAAGCTCAAACAGTTAAAGTTGTTTGTCGATGTTGTGATCATGTATGTCCCTAGGAATGAGAATCAATAAGCGATTGGCTTGGCCCAGCAAGCCTCGGGGTACAAGGAGTTGGTGGTCGAGGTAATGCAACAGGACGCATCGGTTCCAACTGAGGAGGATCCTGCCAATGTCTGAATTGGGATATTGACAGAGTACCTCTGTAACCCAACGGCTAGCACTGACTTTAAGGTCAAACAGAGGGCGCTTAAGTACATCTTGATAGGGGACGACCTTTATAAAAGGAGCGCCAATGGGGTATTGTTACGGTGCCTTAAGAGAAATGATGTTTATATGGTGATGGCACAAGTCTACGCAGGGATATGTGGTGCGCATAAGTCTTGCCCCATAATGAAGTGGGTCATCTATAGGCATGGATACTATTGGCCGACGATCGCGGCCAATTGCTTCCAGTTTGCGAAGAGTTGTGAAGTTTTCCAGTTACATGGACCGATCAAGAGAGTGCCTGCGGGCGAACTTCACCCCATCGTTAAGCCTTGGCCATTCAGAGGGTGGGCCATGGATTTAATCGGCAAGATATACCCTCCAAGTTCAAAGGGCCATAACTTTATTATTGTAGCCACCTATTAGTTCACCAAATGGGTGGAAGTCGTACCTTTAGGCAGTGTCGATCAGGCTGTGGTGATTAAATTCATAGAGAACCAAATCATATACATATTTGTTATCCCTGAAACCATCACGGTCGATCAAGGCACAATGTTCTCCAGGGAACAAGTGGTGGCCTTTTCCCAAGAGTATGACATCAAGATGAGACACTTGTCTCCTTATTATGCTCAAGCTAACAGAAAGGCTGAGACTACCAACAAAATCATCATCGAACTCATCAAGAAAAACATAGAGGACAAACCTCGACGGTGGCACGAGATCCTCAATGAGGTTCTTTGGGATATGAGAAATTCTAAGTCCACGGCCACGAGGCGACTCCCTATTGTTTGGTATATGGTCAGGATGTCGTGTTGCCACTTGAAATCAGTGCAGCATCATTAAGAGTGGCTCGACAACACTCTCTTAACATGGAGGAGTACCAACATGCCATGTTGATGGATTTGGACTCGGTGGACGACGATAGGCTGACTGCCCTCAGCAGGATTGAAATGAACAAAGCCAAAACGGCCCGGGCCTACAACAAACACGTCAAGCAAAAGAAGTTTGTTGAGGGTGACAGGCCCTACATTGTGAGTGAAGTGTTCAATGGTGGGGCATACCGTTTGATTACACTAGACGGAGAAGAGTTCGAAACAAAAATCAACGCCAAATATCTGAAAGCGTATTATCCTACTCTATGGGAAAATATGCAAGGAAAAGAAAATTGGCAGTTATAAGGAGAAAAAGTGTCAAGATGGCACGCCACACACTGGCGACCTAGTGTGAAAACAAAAGGGAATGAAGCAGACTACCCCCAGTCATCTGCTGCTGAAGCTTCTCCTCCCACTGATTCGGGCACCTCTCGACCCAATGGCGTATTGACAGAAGGGAGAGCGGTCGGATAAGGGTCAGTGGCCACAGAGGATTCGTCCGCAGGGGAAGCAAATGAATAACTTACCAAATGAGCATGAAGTCTATCCCATGAAGAAATCGCAGATTGAACCTCACTCTGGCCACGCTCCCGGTCATAGACAAAAACTTCTTTCTAGGACTCTAATTCCTTAATGCGTTGATCTAAGGGTTTACTCAGGTTGTGTAGACAGGTCTGTTCAACCGCGACCATGGCAAGCTTGTTTGTCGCCTCCTCCTGCTGAGGGCGTAGGGCCTACAGCTCCTGGTATAGATCCATTAGAGATGTTTCAATTTCTCCAATACTACGCTTGGTCGTTTCTTCCTCGGCTAGTGCCAGTCTACGCTCTGCCTCCTTCTCGCCGTAGGCTGTAAGATGCATCCTCTTCTCGACCTGCAGGATATTCAAACAATCCAGTGCTTCTTGGGCAGCATCCTAAGCGGCTTTGGACGCCGAGTAGATCTGATAAATCTCTGGGAGCTGGTAGGCTATGTCCTTCAAGACCTCCCTCCGCTGCTCCGGGAAATCCCCTGAAGATGCCAACCTGAACGCCAAGGACAGTAAATCTGAGAGTTGGGTAGGATCAGTAATTATTCCTCCTCGAAGGGCTTCTTCTAGTTTTTGCACCTCATCTTTCGAGGGAGGAATCAGTTGGGACAGGCTCTGAGAGGAAAAGTACTGAGCCACATCTGCCTCAGTTATTTGTTTATGGTCCGGATGAGAGGGAGAAATTGAGCTTGAACGTACTGGTGGAGGGGAACTCTGAACTAGAATCGGAGGATCCTCTGGGACTGGGGGATCGACCGCCTACAGGCGGAGACAAAATAAGGAAAGCGAAAGCCAACAAGAAGGAGGAATGAGAATAGGAAAAACGCCATACCTTAGACTTCTTGGAAGGGCGGGGAATGTCTTCTGCCACCACGGAATCTCTCTTCGCTACTGGTTGTGAGGAAGTCTCTGGTGGGGCTCGTCGAGTAGATGACCGCCGAAAGGTGATAGGGCCATCTTCATCATCTTCTAAATCATGACCGCCGGAAAATTCTGCCACTAAAAGGGGACAAAGATGAGAAGAGAGACTAGCATAAGAACAGGCAACGAATGCACCATGGGAAACTGAAAATGTACCAACGGTCGACTGAGACCGAGTGGATGATCGCCGAACGGAGGTTATGGACTCAGGCGTTTTTTCAACAGCAGAAGGAGCGGTGCTGGTTAGTGCTAAAGAAGGGGCCGGAACTATGTGAGGTTGATCGAGATACCTAGAGAGATAGTCACCAAGTGCCCGAGGGAAGACTAGGTTTTTGACGCCAAGCCACCAATTGGTGAAGGCACTGGTTTCACCCGGACACACCTCGTAATGCGCCCACACACTTTCAGTGACCTTGTAGTAATTGCCAGTGATCATCTTGCACACCTGACCATCCGACAAACCTTCCCGACGGCGAGGATCATTCAAGGCTTGATAGGGTATAGGGACATGCTACATCAATCCAAATTGTTTGCAGACAAAGTTAGGACAGTAGTACTCTGTGAGAGCTCTGCTGTAACGAGAGGTAGCAATGTAACCAATTGGCAGGTCCCTGGCCACCAGAGCAGATCGCCAGTAGTCACGAGCAGTACTACGCTCCGTGAGAGAAATCTGAGATTGTATTCTTTGGGGAACAAAAATCCAGGAAGGACCATACCTCTTGTCCAGCACCGTATACCACGTCATTTCAGCTGCATTCGTCCACAAAAGCTCCTTCATGAACTGGGCTAAAGTCATCTTATGGCAGGGAGTGGCCTAGAGCTGAAGGCCCAAACATCGGTTGGTTGGCGACTTGGGAATGGTAAGCCCCGCAAACAGAATATGAGGAAAGTAAAGAGCGGCCCATAACTGAAGAAACCACATGGGACCCTGAATCTTGGATACCCGGCCATATTCCTTGATCTGGTCGAGCATGACCTGGATGCCTCGGTAGAGCCCACCGAGGAAATAGGGAGCCTATGCATAAACTTTACTGTTGGTCATCATGGCGACGAAAGGAGTAGACGCCTTTAGCATGAACATGGCCAAGATTCACCTTCTTTGGCAATCTAGCGGGGTGTACACACCGGCCAAATGCAGGCAGGCCGGTAATGGCAGATACGTCCAAAACGGTGGGGGTGATCATACCCCATGGGAATATAAAGGCGTTGAAGTCTGAAGACCAGAAGCCTAAGAGAGGTAGTAGAATGTCGAGGTTGTGGGGGAATGGTGAAAGCAGAGCGATTATGTCGCGAAGACCCCATGTTCTCTAAGCATCCTTCTTGACAGGGTGAATCTTGTCGAACCAGGCATGGTAGTCATCGGTGGACTTGGCCCAATCCCTAGTTTTCGACACTCTGGCATCGATGGTGAACCAATATTGGGTAACTGGAAAACCAGGACGAGTCGAGGCGTTGAAAATTTGCTTGAAGGCGTTAAAGCCTTCACAGACTTCAGAGGTGGTGGGCCGCACCGTGACGCCATCGGAAACGACAACGAGAATATCCTGCGGGGAAACCCCAAGAGAAGGACTCGCCGAAGATGGACCAGAAGAAGAAGAGCTTGTCTGATTGTCATCGCCACCGTAACTATGTTCCTGATTTTGGGAATCAGAATTCGAAGACATGGTGGTAGCAAAAGAAAGAAGGTCTGGTTCGTGGAGAAAAGAAAACAGCGAATGAGGTGAAACATTTTCAAGAAAAGCGATCAACCGTGCGTGGCAATGATGAAGGCTATTTGTAGCTTGCGCAGCATTGGGAACCGTTGCGCCGCCCTATCGTTTCGCGTAAGGTGAATCACCAAGTGTCACTTAATGACAGTTAAGTCTCTTCAAACCGTCACATCAAGTCATATCAAGGGTTTTTTGTACCATCAGTCACGTACTCGCGGCCATACGACAGCACAAAAAGGGGGGCAATTTTTAACACCCAAAAATAACTAAGTCGTGGGCCGAGGGTTGAGAGAAATGAGAAAAGGGATCAGGGTGTTGAGGCAAGCCATTAAACAAAATCATAAGAGATGTTTGCTAAAAGAATGGACTCAAGAGAGGGCCTCAGGGGTAAATCACAATATAAATTCCCCAAGGAAGGGGTAAGCCTGGGGGATAGTAAACAAGGCCGTGGGAGAGTAAAGTCTCAGCCTATAGAGTACCACAGTCATGACGGCTATGGCACCTAGGTTCATGGCTGCAGACCGAGGACAAGGGTCAGCTGAGGAACTAAATGGTCGAGGTAAGGCAGGTTTTGCTTGGAAGGCAAGAAAGAGGGAGCACGTGGATAGAACGTGGGACCAGTTGAAGATCAAGCGAAGGATCGAGAGGCCTTAAAAAGCGGAGCGAGGGGGTTTTACCCCACTAACCGTGCTAGTGGGATCGTGGGTAGTTACTCCGTCTCTTTAGGGCTTAGGAGCAGTTATAGGCGTTGATCTTTGATTGTTCCAATGGTAGCAAGTGTTGGCTCGGATAGTGGCTGATGAGGGCCTGTATATATATATATATAGGAAGAGGAACGAATTGTAAAGACACACATCAATACAAACACTCTATTTTCATCTGCTTTATCTTCTTTTATTGCACTTTACTTTTTTCTTTATGCATTAGGCTAGTAGATAATTCAACCCTCGCGTTCCATTCACTCAACCTGACCCTTTCTAGAGGAGTCAGGAAACCCACAGTTGAGGAGCAGAGTTCCCTCCTCGGCAGAATTGCTTGAAGAACAGAGGAATCAAAGACTGTCCAAACCCCTGGCCGACTCCACGGCTGGGACCTAAGAGTTTGACGACAACAGTAATGAAACTCATTCTACCCCTTCCCCTATCCTCGACCCGAACACCAACCATGTCTGAGTTTCAAACCCTAATATCCCAATTCCAAACACTCTTCACAAACCCCACCCATGGCGATGTTGTGTAGATTACCGTGCTCTTAATGCGGTAACAGTGAAAGATCAATTTCCTATGGCTACTATCGAGGAGCTGTTAGATGAATTACAGGGTGCCTCCTGATTTTCTAAACTTGATCTACGACAAGGTTTTCATCAGATTCGTATGCACGAAGAGGACATTCCTAAAGCCACCTTCCAAACCCACCAAGGGCATTACGAATACAAAGGTCGTGCCATTTGGGCTTTGTAACGCACCTTCGACTTTTCAGGCAGCCATGAATGCACTACTCCAACCTTTTCTTCGAAAATTTGTTGCTGTATTTTGTGATGATATATTGGTCTACAGTGCTACTCTTTCATACCACCTTCAACATTTAGAAATGGTGTTCGTGAAATTTTTGGAAGGCTGTTATTTCCTCGAAAAATCCATTGCCTTTGTCAAGGACAGAGAGCATCCACAGTGACGGAGATTAAGGCTGTGACAAAGGCTGTTATTCAAAGCATAAATACAGCATCCACAGTGCTACTTCTTCAGCAAGCCCTTTTGTCCTCGTTTGCTCCGCTCCTTCACATATGTGAGGGAATTGCATGCTATCACCACGACGGTAAAGAAATGGCGCCAATATTTGCTTGGACATCCTTTCATCATCTTCACTGACCACAAGAGTTTGAAGGAGCTGATTGCGCAAGTCAGTCAAACTCCGAAACAACGGGTATATCTTTCCAAACTTCTTGGATACGACTTTACCATACAATATAAAACTGGTAAGACAAACTTGGTTGCTGATGCCTTGTCCCATATTGATAATACCCCAACTCAGTGTTTTAGCCTAACAATGCCACATTATGTTTTTTTGGATGACTTAAAAGCTGCCTTGCAATCTAGACCAGACTCCCACCCTTCTTACAAAATTGCCAAGGGCCTTATCTTTTATGAGGGTAGAATTTGGTTGGATCCCCAATCCTCTTTCAAGACCCGTTTACTTGAGGAATTTCATAATTCCCTTAGTGGTCATATGGGTATTCACAAAACATCTAATCGTCTTCAAGCTAATTTTTATTGGAAGGAATGAGAAAATATGTGGCTGAATTTATCTCACATTGTGTTGTTTGCCAAACCACTAAATATGAAACCAAAAGACTAGCTGGCCTCCTCCAACCCTTACCTTACCCATCCCTTCAGCTGTTTGGGAGGATTTGTCTTTAGACTTTATTACTGGTCTCCCTGTTTCTCATGGTTACACTGTAATTTTAGTGGTAGTTGACAGGTTTTCTAAAGGAGCTCATTTTGGGGCCTTGCTTACTAACTTTACAGCATACAAAGTGGCTTTGTTGTTCCTAGACTTGGTTTGCAAACACCATGGAATGCCCAGGAGTTTAGTCTCGGATAGAGACCGTATTTTTGTAAGTCGCTTTTGGCGAGAACTCTTCAAATTATATGGTACGAAGCTTCGAATGAGTACCGCTTATCACCCGGAAACAGACGGGCAAATTGAGGTTCTGAACCGTGTATTGGACAATATTTAAGGGCTTATGTTCACACCAAACCAGCCTCATGGTTTCAATATTTGGCTCTTGCAGAATGGTGTTACAACACCTCCACGCATTCTGCCACTAATGTGTCTCCATTCCAGATTATCAATGGCAAATCTCCTTACATATAGGGAAACCACCACATATGTCAAATAGAAAATACAAATCCAAATAAATTGTAAATAAGCATATGTCAAATAGAAAATACGAATCCAAATAAATTGTAAATAAGCATAGCTCTTGTTACTTTTTAACTGCAACAACCAACCCCTATAGAATCATAACTCTCGCTAGAGGGACATTCAGCAAAATTGCGTCAAACACAAGCAAATCTTAAAGTCATCTCACACTAAGAGAGAAGGAACATGAGAGAGAAATTACAAGGATGGTGAATAGTGTTTTAAATAAAAAAGATAGAGGGGGTAGTGCGTATTAAAATGCATGGTAAGCAAGAAAATTAAATAAAATGGGTGAAGTATCAAAGCCCAGTGACAATCTTGGTTGGGGTGTGTGCGAAATAGATTTTGGGGTGCAAGTATAAAAACTGTTCTTAGCAATAGAACACAGACAGGGATGTGTGAAGTAGAACAGGTCCAACTATATCCATGTCTTCTCGACCAAAAAAAACTATATTCATGTCTTTTTAAAGCAGATTAATCCCACAAACTCATTTTAACACTATATTTTTTAACTCATTTTTTACACCCTATTAAGCAAATTATTATTCCCGAAACAATATTAATATTTTAAGACTAATAACCCAGAGCATGAGGTTCAGCGGTTGGGGCTGATCCTCCCTTAACCAAGGGCCGAGGGTTCGATCCCCACCTTGGGTACGGAGCAGCATTAAAACTCTGGGCCAGCTGTCCTGCCCCTCGAGGCACCTACAATTCAGCGAGGGGATTAGTCACTACGGTCGATGGTGGATACTCTGGGTAAAACAAAAAAAAATATTTTAAGATTAATATTTTACGACCCTAGTTTTTCCTTATCTTCTCTCTAATTTTTTTCTTCTTCATCCATCGGAGGGGGGTGATTTTGGGTCATTTTCTTGATCCGGAATCACCCCTCTGCATCGTTTTTTCTCTCCTTTCATCTAAATAAGTGTTATTCACATAGCTTTGAGTTTTCTTTTTGTGATTTAAGTGTGGCATCGTTGTTTTCTTCGTCGTCTTGTGCGACGTAGTTTGGTTTTCCCGTCTTGTTATACGGTGTTTGTTCCGTTCGGATTGATAGATCCACTTCGATTTGCCACAGATCCAACCAGTGTTTTAAAACCCGGCTCGGACCGGCCCAACCGGGAACCGGACCTATGGCTGGTTCGAGCAGAATGTTGGATCGGATATGCAGCTTACTCGGTTGTGACTGGGCAACTCGGTGGTTGTGGGCGAGCGAACCGACCGAGCTAAGACTGGGCGAGTGGCGAGTGAACTGGTTCCTGTGCGCGAGTTTTGGATTTTTTAACAAAATCAAACAATGGGGGATCGAACCCCTGACCTAGGAGATGCAGAGGCGGAGCACAACCATTAGGCTACGCTGATTGTTGTGTTGTATTTGCGTTTTAAGTATATATATTGAATACCTCCTTACACACATTGAAATTTTTTTTTGACAATACTCATATTGGACTTATTTACATGAAAATATTCTCATAGTTTATAGGACTCATAATGATTTTTCTTTTGATAATTCATAGTTTCTTTTGACAATTCATAGATTATAGGATTCATTGACAATTCATATTGTTAAAACATTCTAAATATATAGGACTCATTGATATTATTCAATATATAGGACTCATTGATATTATTCAATATATAGGACTCATTGATATTTTTTTTACAATACTCATATTAATTTTTTTTTGACAATACTCATATTGGACTTAGGCATATATACTATATAGGCGTTGAAAATTCGCAAAATAGAGACCGGGTCCGAGTCATGCGGTCCCGGTTTTGGTCATGAGGTTCAACTGTCGACCCCTCGGTCCGACCCTTGACCCAGTGACCCGGTACCTTCACCGAGTCGGTCACCGGTCCGAGTTTTAAAACATTGGATCCAACTAATGAAGACTTTGTCGTCGACGCTACAGATTCGGACGCATAGGTACTCTGGTGGCTTTAATTTTGTCATTTTTGTAGGCAATTTGCCGTTTTATGCTATTAACTTGGATGCTGTAAGCTTGTTCGCAGATTCATCATTTTCAATTTTAGCAATATGGAATTTGTATTGTTTTCGATGTAATCCACCGATTTGAATGAATGAATACCTTATTTAGTAAAAAATAAGACTAATATTTTATAAAAAAACTAAATAATCAAATAATTAAAATAAGAAAATAAATATTACTATAATACATCAATTGCAAAGGCAGCACACAAAAAGTATCACAAAAGTACCATTCTATTCAAACATGTAAACTTATGTATGAATACTAAATTTCGGGTGTGTTATAAAAGTAATGAGAAACTTTGTACTTGTTCCATCTCCATTCATGTACCTTAAATCAACTTTGCCCCAAAGTTCTTTGTCAGAATATAGGTGTCGTGGCCGGAATCTCGACGCAGAGGGCTCAAAAATTGATAATTTTAGGAGTTGCCACCCAATTTATTAAATAGGAAAAATTGAGAAAAACCTACCTTAAAGTTATTGGTCTGCGTAAACTAGGTTGGATTCAGGAGTCGATTATGCATAAGGAAGCTGTACAGCTAAAGTCTTTTAAACCAGGATTGACAAGATGTACATCTCAAGCAAACCCATTTTTATTGTTTTTATGAGAAAAGAAAAGAGGAAAAAATACTTTAAAGCGAGTTAACATTTATTCTCATTTTTAAAAATAGATAGTAAAAGAAGAAGAAAGAAAATAAGAACTAATAAAGCGATTAAAATATGTACCTTGTGGGTGTCTAAGTCAGAGGACGTGGAGAGTTCTTATGAAACAAAATCGAGAGGAAAAAAGATTCGATCAAAGTGAACACCCAATTTTAACCGGTATATTTTCACACCTATTTTTAATATAAAAAATAAAAACAAATAAAAAAACGAAAATAATAAAAAAGAGGGAGAGGTGCAAGCAAAAGTTTTTACAAAAAAAAAAACTCTTCATTTACATGACTTGGCCCAAAATACCAAAATACCATAAAATAAAAAATAGGCATCACAAAAAGCCCAAACAAAAAAACTAATCTGCAAAACCCTAATCCTTTTAACAGCAAATGACACCTTTGTCATTCATGCCTTCCTTACTGAGGAAGTTTGCGCAGCAAACCGCTAAAAATTCCTAATAGCATTAGTTGTTTCTCTATTACAAAAATTCTGGGAAAATGAGGACAAGGTTCTGTAAGAGGCAGGGGGTAATACAAGAGCAACAGAAGCAGTAGAGTAAAAAAAGGGGAGGAGACTTTGAGAAGTTGGAACCTAGGTTGGTTCCTTCTAATCCATCTTATCGCTTTTTTTTATTAATGACAGAATGCTTGATATATGCTAAACTAGTTTTTAGGTTAGCTAATCTATTTGTTGTTTGTAATATGATAATGGCAAAAATAGGATGAGAGAGCCTTCAAATTGAAAGATAAATAATAAAAGCCTAAAAAAACTTGAACCTTTTTTTGTTGTTGATCAGAATGATATTCACACCCTTTTTTTAATAACACAACCCCCTGCATAGGCCCTGATTTCGTGGGCCAACAGTCCAAAAAACCCAAAAAAATCAAACTGGACTTTAGCTAATCGCATCCCCCAATTTTTAAACAATATTGCGCCCCTGCACAAGCCCAGATTCGCAGGCCATGAGTCCAAAAACCCAAAGTGCTTAAACTGGGCTTACAGCTATTCACACCCCCACTATTATTAGCGTCGTGCTCCCTTGTACAAATTTGGATTGCACAGGCCAAACCCAATTGTGCGAACTGGACTGTAACTATTCACACCCCCTTTATTTCAGTTCTGCACCCCTCTCCATTACTAGTTTTTTTTCTTTTTCTTTTTAATTATTATTATTATTATTATTATTATTATTATTATTATTATTATTATTATTATCATTATTATCATTATTATTATTATTACTATTATTATTATTATTATTATTATTATTATCTATTTCTAAAAATAAAAATAAATGTTAGTTCACTTCAAAGCATTTTTGTCTTTCCTTTTCTCATATAAATAAAGAAAAATGGGTTTGATTAAGACGTACATCTTGTCAATCCCGGTTTAAGAGACTTTTGTTGTACGGCTTTGATCTTAAACCCTTTCAAAATTAACATCAATCAACACACACAAGACTTTTATTCAAGAATAACTACGTAGCCTTTGATTCTCCGTGAGCGGGGCCTCACCGTTAAGCCAAATTAATCGTTTCACAATAAATAATCAAATTTTTTCTTTAACACATATTTTCCTTAAAACTAAAAAACGGGTTTGATTGAGATATACATATTGTCAATCCCGGTTTAAGAGACTTTAGCTATACAACGTTGATCTTAAACCCCTTCAAAAATAAAATCAACCATACTACAAAATTTTTCAAGAAAAACTACGTGACTTTTGAGTTCCTCATTGCACCTGAGTATACGTAGGAGCGGGGCTTCCCCGTCAAGTCAAAATTAAAAATTTCAAATTTAGTTCTTATTTTATTTTACTTAATACTATTTTTGGGGTAAACAAATAATTAAGTAATTTATTCATATTTGCACAATCAGTTTTAGGGTAACTGTCTGAGGACAAATGTATTAGGGGTGTAGTGTAATTTAGTTTTCGTCGTTCCCTATGCATAATCGACTCCTGAATCAAACCTAGTTCACGCAGGCTAATAACTTTAAGTTAGGTTTTTCTCAATTTTCTCTATTAAATAAATTGGGTGGCAACTCCTAAGACCACTATTTTTGAGCCGTCTGCGTCAGGACTCCGATCACGACAATAGGCTTTGATAAACATCCAACAAGGAGTCGGATGTGCCATCAAAAATGTGTCCTATACATACGTAATCATCATTGTTCCACTTTTGTCTCTTGCGAGTTTCAGTAATCGTCTCATCATCTTTACCTATTAGTTTTGGAGTGCTCTAGACATACACCACCTTCAAAGTAGTAAGTAGAAGATGCGTTTTTTTCTTCCATCTTACAAAGTTCCCACCATTGAACCTTTCTAGTTTAATGATATAAGAAGTCATTTCCTTCAAATTTGAAAAAGTCATTGTTACCAAAGAAAAATCACCTAAAGATTGTTGGTGGTATTTGTTGGTGAGAATGTTGCAACTAAGATCAAATGTGAAGATGATGATTGCGCAAGACTCCAAGATCTTAGAATGTAGATTGGGCCTAACTCAACCCCACAAAATCGGCTTGTAAGATGAGGGTTGCCTCTTTATTGTATACCATCTTGAGACATTATCACTAGTCGATGTGGGACTTGAGATTTTTCCCAATACACCCCCTCACGCCCAGCACTATTGGGCATGGAGCGTGGATAATGGTAGGTGACTCGACGGATCTAGGACAGGCTCTGATACCATTTTAGAATGTGGATTGGGCCTAACTCAACCCCACAAAATCGGCTCGTAAGGTGAGGGTTGCCTCTTTATTATATACCCTCTTGAGACCTTATCACTAGTCAATGTGGGACTTGGGATTTTTCCCAATACAAGACACGTACTTCCCCACCAATCTCTTTAGATTGGATGAAAGTGGGTGAATAATGAATCCCCTTTAGGATACAATGGAGTTCCCTTGATATGGTTTGAACACCCACACCAAGCTTATAGTCAATAATAGAACCACTAGGATCTTTCGTACCTTGTAGTTTGTCATCATGGCTCGTATCACGATTGGAACGTGTTTGTTTGGTCCCTCGAGAGTGAGGTCCCCGTCCCTGAAGATCAAAGGAGGTCGGTGGGAGATGGCTTCAGTCATCGTCGAAGGTAGGGAGTGCATGGTCTCCCTTCCCTTTCTTTTTGTTGTTTCCGAGAGTTACCCTCCTTCGGAAAATAGCCTCCGAGGGTTACCATGATGGCCGATGATCCACTGGGATTGGATTCTTGATCGGCTGGAGAAAATTTTGAGAGAGAGAGAGAGAGAGAGAGAGAGAGAGAGAGAGAGTTGGTGATCCCACTGTGGTCACCAATGAACTATCTTGGAAGTCGATCTCAGCCAATGAAGTTGGGCCGAGATGCTACCTAGATGTGCTATTAGATTTGCTTCTGCTGATGTTTCGAGATGCGTCCCTTCGCGTTGATCCAACGAGGGGGTGGTACATGCACACACTCCGACGCTCAAGTTAGCTCAGAGAAAAGGTGGCAGGCAGTAATAAATGCGTACCTAATGTATCCGTAGAAGAGAGTATTTATAGAGGAATGTGTCGAACGGGAGGGTTAGAATAACCCCAAAAGTAATTGTTTTAATTACTTTAATTGATTGTTGATTAATTTGATATATGCTTGTTGTGAATTGGGTGTTTGTGAATGATTGGTATTTTATGGATTATTAGAATTTTGGGGTTAAGTAAGTGTGAGTGTTAGTAAATTAGAGCAAGGCGCATTATGGGAACACCACACACCAAAATCACTCACTTTAAAGACCACATTCAGCTGACAACACACTCACAATTAATTCACCCTCTAAAAATAGAAAAGACATGTTTTCCTCAAAGTGAGAAAAGGGAGAGAGAGAGAGATCGAGTTTGAGAAAAGAGGGAAGAAAAGAAAACTTCAAACCCTCAATTTCATAAACTCAATCTGAAAAACCCGTAATCAACACTTCTTCTTTCAATGCCTTCTCATCACATTTGAAGAGTTATGAGTATAAACACAGCTGGTCCATCTTCCCTACTCCATTTTCGAAAATCACTTGAAGAAAGGGTGGGTTGAAGTTGAGTTTTCTAGCTTGCTTGTTTGATTGGAGGCTTGTTATTGGTGAATCTCAAGCTACATTGTGATTTAGAGTACTCAAGTCGATAGCTTGGGGGCTGGGGTCAAATTTGGAGTGCTTAGAAGCTTATGGTGTGCTAGGGACTTCCATCTTACTTGTTTTGGATTTGATTTTCAATTTTCGAGGTGAGTTCTTCGACCGATGTTGTTTTGTTGGATGAATTTGTCAATGCATGTTGATTGTTCTGAAGTGATTGTAATGCATGCATGTGCTTGGTTTAGAAATGGTAAAATGTTATGTTGAAGGAAAGCCAAGTGTGGATATATGTCACAAATAAACTAATGTTAATTAATTTGTTAAGTAAATGGCATGAGTTGAAATGTATTGATTGGAATGATGTTTTGAATTGTTATTGGTGCTGTTGTTGGTATATTTAGGGTTAAGGACTGATTGGGAAAGAAACCGGATCGAACGGATTAGCGGAATTTGACGAAAACATAGTTTTTGGTAAACCTGCAGTAGGGGCCCGGTCCGTGCGCCCCCTTCTGCCACCCCCTTTTTAAAAGTTTGATTCCACTTTCCTTTCGACGCAAATTCATCCCCAATCCTTTCCTTAATTTAACCTAAGTTATCCTAACCATATTTGAACTCATTTGATGCATGATTGATGGAAAATAATGAGGTTTCGATTACGCAGTAATTGTATAAGTTGAACAATATTTTATTAAACGAATTAACGAGTGGGAACATAACTATGGCTATGAATAAAACACTATGGGGATGACGATCCCAAGAGGTTAAGTAGCGTACTTGGAATGGGAGGTCATGTCTCCTGAGTTCAAGGCCCGTAATTGTTATCCGGCTAAGGCCGGGTTGGGTTCTCCGTTGTGGTTGACTTTGTTCAACTACTTTTGGATTACGCTAAGATAAGACAAGTGAAAAGATAAGTAAAATACCGAGAAGTTAAGAGTGAGGGGTCTCGAAAGAGCTCACTGAGATTGTAAACTCACTGTTTATGTTGTTGTGTTTTCAGATTGACGGGATAAGACCAAGCAAGGCGAGGAGAAGTAACAACTGTTGTGGCTACTTAGTTTATGGGATCTTTAGAGATTTAAGTTTGCTTGCTTGTATCACCCTAGTTAGTAGCTTAGCAATGTATTTTAGACGGCTTAACCTTTGATTGATGAAGTCAAAGTTGTTGTACTAAGATTAAACTGCTATTTTGGATTTGAACTACATTTGTATAATGACTTATGTAAATGTTTTTCAATATGTCATTAAGTACCCTTTTCGGTTATTAGACCTATTGGGAGTTATGAGATGGATTATTCCGTCTAGCTATGTTTTATTCAATCCTTAATCGGTTTAGTACTTTGATTTATTAAGTGTTTCGATTTCTTTTATTTCTTCCAAGGTTGAAATAATAGGGATGTTACAGTTAGATCCTCTACAGATCTGTGAAGAAAGCTTGATTCCAGTCCGTTGGATGTGATTTTGATCTCTACGGTGGACGTTATCGGATAAGCACGAATCTTGGACCTTAACGGTCATGGGTTGTGGTAGTGGGCCTAAATACGGATTGGACCAAATCCCGTCCAGAACACAGTGTATAATAATTAACCGTAAAAATATAATACTCCATTCTAAATTAAGTGTCACTTTTGATATTTCACACATATTAAGAAAAGAGTGTAAATCGATGAAAGAGAATGATTATTTTACGAAAGTAATTTTATTGATAATTGGTGTATTCACAGCTATCATAAATGCAAAGCGGATTATAATGGCTTGTGAGTGATGTAGATAGTATTAATTAGAGAATAAAATTGATAAAATATAGATTAAAAATAAACAATGACACTTATTTTGGGACAATATTTTTAGTAGGCTAAAGTGCTCCCGGGGTCCCTTATCTTTATTTAAAGTAACGAATTAGTCATTTATGTTTTTTTTGTCCCAAATAAGTCCTTTATCTTTCAATTTTTTGACACATAAAGATAAGAGACCCCGAAATCACTTTAGCCTTTTTAGTAAGTGTGACATATAATTTGGGACTAAGGTAGTAGATACTAGGTTCAGTCCACAATATAAGAATGAATCCCCTAATTTAAGGTAGTACTACTTTGATAACCATAAAACCTGTCCCATGTTTGCTTCCCTTACCCCTCACACAGTAAACACAGCTTCCACTTCCCCAAAAATATTAACTGCACTTTCTATCACATAATGGCAACAACAGAGTCTCCGTGAGAAGCCATTAATCAGCTTTGAACGGTGAGCCATCTATTAACGGCTCCAAAACCAAGTAAGCCCCACAAACGTAAATTGTAACTCAAGTTTCAACATTTCAACCAGCGGTGTACCTCATATGAACCTTGCCAACCAACCCAACAAACAAACATGTTCATATGTATACATTTTTCATTTTCATTATTATTATTACTAAACACTACCAAATATATTCAATCAAAAACTAACTATCACTCTTCTCACTTATCATTTTGGCTATTTAGTTACCCCAAATAGAAAAAAAAAAAGCAAGCTACTCATGGAAGCTTTATGGAATTTGGAAGAGAAATTGAAGATTTCAACACTAGGTGCTATACTTCTACTTGCATGTGCAATCTTTGCACTTGTTTGCATTTGCATTGTAATTGTACTTAAAAGGAAGGCAAGGAATAATAACAATAATAAGATTGTGCACCAAGAGGGTGTTATAGATGAAGTTGAAACCACGACCACGACGACTACTACGACTACTACCACAACTGCTTTGAATACTACTACTACTACCACCTACTACTACGAACTGTGGGCTGGATTTCGGTGAAGAGGGTATTGATGGGGTCAATGCTTTGGAGTAAGGCAAGGAAATTGGAAGAGAACATTGGAGGATGGCAGAGAGAGAGGGGATCTCCATTGCTTGGATTACAAAGGCATCATGAGTGGCCAAGCCATGACTCAACATCAGCAGTGTGGAAAAGACCAATACTGAGAGGGGAGAAATGTGAGCTACCAAGTTTTAGTGGTCTCATTCTCTATGATGAAAAAGGAAGACTTCTTCGTGATTCGGTCAACGAGACACAATGTAATGATGCTTCAAAACAGGTAAATATGTCAATTACTATTCTCTTAATTTTCTTATTTTGGGTCACTTAAAGTCTTAATAAAGAAATCCATTATTGTGGAGAATGAGGCTACTATTAACAGTGATGAAAATTGAAAAGAATGCAACAAGTGCATGATATTCAGTGGAGTCAATTGTGAGAATCAGTTTTAGAACTTTTTAGTCAAAGTGGAGATCAATATATAAAATCAAACTTTGATTAAAAAACTGCTAAAATTACTTTTTTGTAGCTGCATGTTACATCTGATGAACTTGGCCTAGATTCAGATACTGTCAAATTGAAGTACAATGCAATGCTCAAAAGAATGCATAAATACACAACAAGTTTGAAGTTTACCTATAATTTTTAACTTCTTAGCACTCTGTAACATGCAACATTAACTTCTCCAAGATGTTGAATCAAAGCAATGTTACAACCTTTAATATCAGAAAACCTTTTTGCTGCATTTGTTATTTCTAACTTGGATTTTATTTGTACAGGAAGAAAGAGATGTTACAGTGATAACTACTCTAAGAGATTTACTGCATTGATTAGCTTTTTTCTTGTATCAGACAGACAATTAAGTTTCACTATAATGACATGATGTGATGTAATTTAAACATGGAATTATCATGTCACAAAATTGCAGTTTTTCCCTTGCATTTTCCTTGATAATGGTATTTGTTTCCATACTCTCATTATGACACTCTTCTTTCACTTTCTTTATTATTTCTAATTGACTCATTTCTAAATACAGCTTAGAAGAAATTGAATACAGAAAATAAGAATTTTAAGGCTCCGTTTGGGAGTTTAGAGGACAGTGAACGGGACGAGTTAGAGGTTTACTATTCAGGCTTTAGTTTACATCATCCTCTCATTCATTGCAAAGACTTCTTCATCCATTCATTTCATGAAAACTTCCATTCTTACAAAGTGAATATAGAAAGTTGACAAAAGAAAAAGGCAAAAAATGATTGATCAAAACCATATACTAGCTTATTCAACTCATGGAAAGTATTTCATACATGGTGAATTGTCTGTGACTTATTGCAAAGAATCACCTCAAACTGAAAGTCAAAAACAATTAATTTGACTCACAAATTGTGTATTTGCCTTTACCTACCTTGATCATGTATGTATATTAATATGACACTATCAAGGGTTCTCTAGAGTTTGCACTAGATGAACTGTTATAGTAAAAGTACAATACCAATTGTATTATTCCCAAAACAGTGCCTATTCCATTTGGTACCTACAAAATCAAACACAAATGTAGATATAGAAATATAACAATTGTCTGAAAATAAAATGAATATTTCAAGAATAAATTGAGAAATAAGCTGAAAGTAGTCTTACATAAATGAAGGCATCAACACTAAACACTCCATAAAGAAAGAATGAGGTGCTCATTAGGAAGGTTGAAAGCGAAAGATAGAACGGCATAAACTCAACGCTCTTCGTCCGAATCACCAATCTCTGCATAATTATATAGATAAACAAAATCACCAAGCGAGAATCGATATTTTTTCTTTTTCTAAACAAAATGACATGCAAAAACATCACTGTGGAGCAACAAATTCCAACTATGTTGTCATTCCAAGCACTACCAATCATCTGCAGCCAATGAAGCACTGACACTAATACGCAGACACTGATTTTTATTTGAAAATAGAAGTAATTGAAGTGTCAGTGTTGGTGTCGAACACCATACATGTCTTTAACCTGAGCTATCGGTGCTATAGAAAGCGCAACACAAGCTAATAGATGTACAAACTAGGAAAACTAATATTAGATGGATATCCTAGAAATGAAAAACTTACAATTATAAACAATGGAGAAGCAAACATTGAAATGAGAGAAGCACAACTTATGAATCCCACAAACATCCTTCGAACTGAACTATCATCTATTTGCAAGCTTCCAACTATTATGATCACAAATATACCCAAAACTGCCAGCAGTAATCCAAACATTCTCACCTATCAAATTACAGTTTTAGACAACTTAGTAACAAATAATTAACAAACCAATTAATGTTATAAGTTTCCATATCAATAGAATCAGTAACAACCTTTCTTGCTTTCTCAGCATAGATTAAGAATAGGAGAATGTAGACAAGTTGAAAAGCAGCTCCAATTGAATTAACAGTAGCAAGCAAGAGATTATCATGTGTTATGAGAGGTGTTCCATACCACAAGCAGATCAAACAGTTCAATAGAGAATAAATATATGGTAACCCTGAGAACATTTCTGTTGACCCATTTCTCATAATTCTCCTAAATGTTGGTCTATAATTCACAAAAAACAGAACAACAAAAATAGTTAGGAATAGGATAATTAATAAACAAAAACAACAAATTCTTCTAACCTAAATAAATGAATAAACTTACATTGGGGATACAAATAACCCAATAGCAAAGATATTCCCTACAAATAAAAAAGCATATATTATGATATTTCATTTCCCTAGCTTATGGTATTTGTGAAAAATTCAAAAATTAATAAAAATCTGAGAACTAAGAGAATGAAATAAGAAGTACCAGCAACTCCAGCTGCATCTCTACCAACATGAGAGATGGAATGAGAAGTAAACAGAGACATCAAAAAACTTCAAAAATAAACAATGCAATTTGAGATTTGGGTGGTTTCTGTGTTATTTTCTTTGTCTTTCTCTGTTCTTTTTGTAAGACTGAGACAAAGAAAACGTGTATTCCAAATTGGCAAATTATAACTGTGAAGGACAAAGAAAGAGGATACGATTTGTTTCCTATTTGAGTGGGACTTGCCTTAATCAAAATTGAGTAGGAAAAGATTTATATCCAAATGCAATCTTTCTGTTCTTAGTCTAAATATAAATTATAATGAAATTTTAGAGTTTATTTTTCTTTTTTGGTACAAAGAAATCTTGGAGTTTAACATTTGTTGTTTTGAGAAGAAAAATTGAGCTTAATATTATGATATTTTATATTAATTTATTATTTAGAAAATATTTAAATATTCTCGATATAATAATAGTTGACAGATATGTAGTCAAATGTTCTCTAGATTCAAATATTGAGAGAAAGATAAGAAGTAATTTATTTAGAAATTATTTAAGATTAAGGATTTTTTCAGTACAAAAAGTTCAAAGATTTCTTAGTTAATATTTAGAGTTTAATTACTTTAACAAAAGCCGTATGTGTAGACATTTTATAGAAATTATTTAACTAAAAAAATGTTTATTCTGTGATAGAATCATTGAATCGTAATCCGATATTTTCACTAATATAGTGATTTCTTTGCCTACTTAGATGAAATGACAAATAACCACCACACACACTACCACTGCTCACACTCGGGTTCGAACCCGAGAGCCTACGTCCTCATATTGCCGAAATTGCCAAGGCAACCAACAAACCAACAATGAGGGACTCCACCAATATAGTGATTGATCTAGTTTCATTTTTTTGGTACATGATTGATCTAATTTCTTATACATTAAGGCCCATGCTTTTCCCAATCCCCTTCCTACTCATCAGACACCCTCAAACCTCAAATATTCTAAAATTACCCTTACGTGGAACACGCTCTCAAACACCCTCATGCTGCATTTTGCGTTGGTTCGGCTCTCTATAGGCGACCGGTTCGGCTCTCTACAGCCGTACCGGTTCTAAGATTGACCGACGAACGGGATATAATGGTATTCAAACTTTCTTTTCACTATCACCATCTTTCCCTTTCCATTTCCATAATGTTTCCCTGTTTTCACAATTCACAATCCACAAACACAACAATAAAATAAAATACGAAACACAAACACACAGAGAGAGAGAGAGAGAGAGAGAGAGAGAGAGAGAGAGAGAGAGAGAGAGAGAGAGAGAGAGAGAGAGAGAGAGAGAGAGAGAGAGAGAGAGAGAGAGAGAGAGAGAGAGAGAGAGAGAGAGAGAGAGAGAGAGAGAGAGAGAGAGAGAGAGAGAGAGAGAGAGAGAGAGAGAGAGAGAGAAATGTGAGAGTAGTGATGGGTGGGGTAACTTCATCAATGGGGTGTGTTTGGCAAGAATAGTGCATTGCCCGAACTGGTTCGGCTGTAGAGAGCTGAACCTGAAAAATTTTAAACAATGGGGTGTGTCACTATTTTTCAGCCCCGAAAACCAACCACTGTATGGGAAAAAAAGCCGAACCTTTCGAACATGGGAAAAAAAGGGACGCGCTGGGAACATTTTTATTCATTAAGGGTATTTTTGAGATTTTGCACGTTTTGGGAGTGTGTGGTGAGTAGGAGGGGTTGGGAAAAGCATGGCCCATACATTAATTATGAATTTGTGATTATATTTTAAATATTTTTATTTAGCGGTTGGAATAAATTGTATTTTTTTTGTTAAACGAAGGAATACTCCATGACGATTGTGGAGATTATTCTTTCAAAGTATCTAAGATTTATTTAAGGGACCGACCTATTCGAACAAATATTTTTCCATAGCGCAACTTTTTAGCTAACGTTCAAATTTCCATTTTCTTGGATATGAAATTTTTTTAGTGTTAGGAAGCAATGACAAAGTCCAACATGGGAAATACCTCTGAGTTCTTACGAATGAACTTATATTTTTTTGGTCATAAAATGAAATCAAATTTAACCAACTCTAAAAATACTAATGAGGAATCCAGCTTACGACATTTCAGATAGGATATATGTTAGAACAACATCTTGAATAAACCAACCCTCGTGAGGTCGATGAATATCCATTTTAAAGAAAGTGATTATCTGACAAAGATACTTAGAATTATTTACTTATATTTAAGGCAAGAAGAAAGTACAAATACTCTATTAAATTTGTAGAAGAGGCTTGAGATTATCATTAGTTATAGACTTTACTTGCTTTCATCTAAATAAATAAATAAACTGAGGATTAATGAAAAAACTATTTTTCAGAGAAATGTTTTTGCAGCGTAGCGTTCATGTCTGTCAAAACGTGTCGTTTTAGGTATGTGGAATCTTCCATCGATTTCATTATCATTATATTATTATACAATGCTGAGCTGTAGGGATGAGGACAACATGGGACCCATCCCAATATTGAGATTTTACTTCTTCACTTGTCCTTATACTCATAACGGGTCACAACTGTGTACTCTGTGTGTAGTGTGTACCCCTTACCCAATTCTACTTTTCTTCGTTCTTTTATAAAACAAAATATACGTAATAGAAAGTACCAGATTTTCATAAAAGGAAGGAGAGAAGTGATCTTGAACTTCGCGCTTTTTCTTCCCCCTTTCATTTCTTCTTGGGTTCTTTCTTTTATAAGATTTACTAGTATTTTACCCGTGCGTCGGTGTATTGTCATGAAGTCATAATAGTAATTTAGAAAATAATCATAAGTTGTGAACAATGTCTAAAATGTATGATTTGAAATTCAAAGTGGAAAGAAATAGGTATTATGTCATATATAAGATACAAATGAAAATTATATTGAGTCAAAGAAAATAAAGGAGATTGACAATCAGAATTACATTGATCAATAATAATGTATTTAGACATTAGAGGTAAATAATAAATTTTAGATGGAGTAAAAGTGAAGAAAAAAGAAAATATGATTTTTTAAAATATGCATCCACGTTGGCGATCTCTGTTGGCGCTCGCCCTGCCTCTCTTGTTCCCACTCATGTTTCCGTTGTCGATTCCATTGCCAGTCTCGCATTGCCGCTCTCGTTGTGTTGCAAATTTTGTCTTTTACATAAATCATAAATTTTTGAAATACAAACAAACTAAAAAAGTGAAGAACTTACAAAATGTGGATTAGAAAAAAAAATGGTTCAGTAAGTGATGGAATGCCACATCCAATGATGAATGATGAATTCCATTGTTGGACCGTCAAAAGCACATTCAAGCTCTTCATAAGATCCATGGAGAAGAACTAGGAGGAGAAACTTGCTCTAAACTCACAATATCATAAAATGATGAAAGGTCTCTTACATGCAGCACCACCAGCAATCCTTTTATAGATGGGGTTTCACCATGGAAACACAAGCAAAATAAGGCTCACATACAAGTCCATAACATGCCCCAAAAAAGTTTAACACATGCCTACACTTTTAAATCCAAGTTACAAAATTAAAGTATAATCTGTTACAATTAAAAAGAATCTAAACAATCAAAACTATGATAAGATTTAAAAGACAATGAGCAATCTTAGAACTCTTGCTATCATCAGGCAACTAAACCATTTGGTTCACTAATTGCTCATTAATCTTCGTTGCTCTCCCTCTTGTTATTAGTCTTAGTGTCAATTCTTGAATCTTCATGTTCTTATTACCCCCCCCCCCCCGTCCCCCCCCTGAAGAGAATTCGACCCCAAATTCGAATCTTCATGAGAGTGATCTACAAGGTCTCCATGTTCATCTACATCAAAGGGGAAAAGATCACTAACATTGAATGTTGCACTTACATTGTACTCATCCGGCAAGTCTATACTGTATGCATTCACTACAAGAATAATGGGATTGTCCGGCCAGGACTTTCCGGCGGATTTTAGGAATTTCCGGCGGATTTTATTGTATGCATTCACTACAAGAATAATGGGATTGTCCGGCCAGGACTTTCCGGCGGATTTTAGGATTTACCGGCGGATTTTATTCGCCGCAAACTTTTCCGGCGGATTTTTTAAAAAAAAAAATTAATTTTTTTTTTTAAAAAATAAAAATAAAAAAATCCGCCGCAAATTTCAAAAATCCGCTGCAAAAGCCAAAAAAAAAATTTTTTTTTTTTAAAAAATCCGCCGCAAATGCCAAAAAATACGCCGCAAAAGCAAAAAAAAATTTCAAAAAATCCGCCGGAAAATTCGGAGGGAAAAAATTCGCCTATAAATAAAAATTTCTCCTACACTTCTCTCATTTCACTCTTTATTTCATTCTCATTCTCTTCTATATTTCTCTACATATCTCTCTTCTATATTTCTTATACTCTCATCTCCATAAATTTCTCTACATATCTCTCTTCTATATTTCTCCTTTATTCTTCATTCTTTTTCATTCACTCCTTAATTCTTATTTCTTCTTACTTCTTTATTCACATTCTCTCCTATATCATTCTCTTCTAATATTCTCTTTCATTCTTATTCCTTCCTACTTCTACATTCTCATTCATTTATTTATTTTCATTCTCTTCTATATCATTTTTTCTCATATTCTACTTCATTTTCATTTTTTCTTACTTTTTATTAAAATACAAATTAAACATTAAAATTCGATAAAATTGAAAAAAAATTCAAAAATTCAACTTTTTTACCGCCGGATTTTTTAATTTTTTCTTTTTGGATATTGCGGCGGATTTTAGGCGGTTTTTAAAAATTTTTTTTGGCTTTTGCGGCGGATTTTTGGCGTTTGCGGCGGATTTTTTAAAAAAAAAATTTTTAATAAAATTTTTTTTTTTTAAAATCCGCCGCAAATGCCTTTAAAATCCGCCGGAAAATTCCAAAAAAAAAAAAATCCGCCGAAAAGCGTTTGCTGCGAGCTGGCTACCGGCGGCAAAAATCCGCCGCAAAGTCCAATTTTGCGGCGGAAATATGGCTTTTCCGGCGGATTTTGCCCGCCGGAAAATCCTGTTTTTCTTGTAGTGATTGTCAATGTAGCATGCCAAGACTAGAAAATGACCATCACCCCTAGGTTGGAGTTTGGATTTTCTTTGGGAGGAGTATATTTCCTTACGAAGGTGGAATCAAATCCAATCACCGGGTTCAAAAACCACTCTTCTTTTTCCTTTGTTGGCACTCATTGCATAGTGATCAACCCTTTTCTCTATATTTTTCTTGACCGTAGTATGTAGCTATTGCACATATTGTGTCTTGGTTTCGGCATCCATATGTAACACTTCATCACTTATGACGGGTTCCTCGATAGGTTGGGGAACCGTGGCGGTCAGAATTTCTTCTGTAAATGGTTGGAAAACTCTTGGGAGGAATCCTTGCTCCTCTAGGGGCCTGGGACCTATTTCATAAAGTTTTTATTTGCTCTTGAAGCCTACGTTCTCGAGCCTCTAAATCCTATGTGTGGAGGAGTTATTCCTGGTCTTATGTTGGTGTTCCTCATTTTGCTGCACCAACATCAAGATAGAGTCTCGCATTCGCTGCATTTCTTTGCCTGGTCCTTTAACTTCGCTGCTGGGAGTCTAGTTCGAACTTCGCGTTTCCACCTTGGCTCGAGTGGAAGCACCCAACTCTTTGTTTGTTAGGCCGTCGGGAAAGGAATTTTTACCAGCAGCCTCTAGGTTGGTGCCAATGTTCTGATCCATGTTCTGATATATAAAAATGGGTGGTACTACCCTTATAGATATAGTCTTACTAAGGAAGACCTCCCAAGTACATTGAACCAAAAATCTCTAACACAATAGTAGCATGCACTATTTATACTATAAAGGAGTCCTATGGTACTCTATACTCCAGGTATCGCTGTCTTATGCTTGCCACCGAGGTAGTGTATGACCATTACTTCAGTATGAGCCAATGGTTGGTTGCCACATCCTCATTGTTTGTCTTAGGAGAACGAGCCATGGTCTGTACGATGGCACATGCGATACGAGCCTCCTTTAGTACTATTTGTGTCTCCTCAAGGTGTCGATTGCGCTCCTCTATCACTTGTCCTTGGTCTGCTAGGGCCTTCCTCGACTAGTCGGGGTCCTCTTCGGTTTTTGGAGCCTAGAACGGCATTTTCAGACATCCTCGGTACACTCACCCTTCAACTTTTATCAATTTATTACCTCAAAATAAACACTTGATTAAAATAAAACGACTATAGTCAAGAGTTATTATAAATTAAGATAGTTGAGAGAGTGTTACACAACCCACCGCTCTTCTCTCAATACACTCTAAAGCACTAATTCTAACTTTGGGCATCATTTTTTCTTTCGCAAGTACACTCCTGTCGGATCGTTTGAGAAGCATTCACCTAAAGAGCATCTATATTCTCAACAGACCAAGAGATATTCATCCAGCAAAATATCAAAGCAAGGAAGATGTTTTCATTGCACCTTATGAACTTCTGTTTTCAGTTTTACGATAAAATGGTAGCAGTCGAGTCACTGTACTCAACTTCAAGTCAACAAAATCTGTTTTTTCTTTTAACATCAAAATAGTAAAAAAAATAGGAAAACTCAGAACTTTTAAGATGAGCAAGTGGCTCATTTCAACCACAAAGTTTGGTGCGAGTAGTTAACAGACTATTTAAAAGGGACAAATTTGGCTAGTATCCGAGTTCGATCCCTAACAATGGAACAACTTGGGGTAGACTTTACTTATCCTCGGTCAAACTTTGGATTAGTCAGGGATCAGTCAGGGATCAGTCTCTAGAAGAAAAAAAATAACTAGCCCATTTTGTTTACTAACTCCCAATGCGTGTTAAGCCAAACATGTAAGTAAAGAAACAAATAAGATAGAATAAAATGATGAGGGGTCTTTTGGCATCCTAAGAATGCAATAAACATCCATCTGCACTATATACAATTTCCAGAACTACGTGCAGCCATTGTTCATGAAAATAAGATAGTTAATATAAAAAGAGTTCAACAATGTAATATAAAACATAAACCTACTATTAGCTGTATCGATTAGATATGTTAAGCCTTTATCAAGTCTCAAAATTGGGTTTATCAAGAAAATGTATCAGCCACAGCAACTAATCCGACGGCTAGTTCCTTCTTGTTGATGAAGACAAAAATTTCTTGCAATCCTTAGCTCCGATTTTTGTAAACTCTTGAACAAGAATATCCACGTGTGCAGGTAAAGAACTCTTAAATTCTTTTGAGCAGCTCTTGTCACCCTGATCAAGATCCTGAATCCCGCCTTTCACCAAACAACCAACTTGAGCACCATCCATGTATGCTTTAATTGCCACCAAAATGTCATGAGCTCGGTTGCAAAAGTGGCTAATAACAAGGTCCTTGAAATGCTGAAACCAAAATAACCAAAACATTCACTTTTGATCCAAAAACCAGAAGAAAGTTTCAAGTAAAGCAATAATATAAAAATAAATAAACAATTCCAAGGATCAAAATGCTAAACTAACATTTTCATAACAGCAGCAAACAGAAACTGCCGATGAAAAACAGAGAAGAAGGGTAACATAACCAAGGGTGACATCATAACTGTAGGTTTTTTTTTTACACAAATAACTGTAGGTTGTTGAACTTATATAACGCTGAATATGCATTTAACCATCGATGCTCTAAGTTATTCCCAAATAACCATACAATAAAATAATGCTATGCATGCAAATGTCGTATGGGTTTCTCGATATAAGACAAAATATTCCATCAGTGTGCCTAAGGAGGGAAAGCAACCTGATGCAATTACGCTCCAGACTCGGCAGAGTGAAATAAATGGTTGGACTATCTGCGAGTCTGTTGTAGGAACAAATTTTCATTGCTTTTCTAGTACTAAATACTCAGAAACCCTTTACTTTAAATGTCTTGTTTCAACAGTTCTCCTCTAAGAAAACTAATTCATAAAATTAACCATTCATGTGTCAGGAACCAGCAGCAGGCTTCAGCAGAAAAGCCATTACATGTCTAGGCTCATAGGCCTAAGAAACCAGGCATTTAGCCCAAGCAGGAAATAATAACAATAAGGGGGGCAATTATTTATAGAGGCAGAAGAGGTCTGATATATGGAGAAAGGAGAGAGAATAGAGGGTCACGTATATGTCATGCTAGTTGTTGCCAATATAGACAATCACAAATAGCATAGTATAGCAGCCAAGCGCAAAAACTATATAACGAACTGCAATTGCCAGAAACATCCAGAACCCACCCGATCTTCCATGTCTCTAGGCTCAAACGCGTCATAAAGGGACAACATGCTGAAGCAACCCTTCCTCCTGAGCTGGTAATAGAGGAAGGTGTCCAGTAATACCAGAAGCGGTATTAATCAATAGAGAGTGCAACTGCAATGGCGTAAAGGTATTTGATGCGAACAATAATGAAGGGCAGCAAGGTAAAGTCACCAAGGTGTATGAGAGAGGGAGGTGGAAACCAATCAATTGGGGACCACAGAATTAAGTAGTAGTGGAGGGAATAAAAATAGTCTTTTTAATAATTAATAAGTAGTAGTGGGGGAATAAGATTGGTCTATGTAATAATTATGTAATAATGGGGGGATATGAATGCTGGAAGCTGAAGAGGGGTCAGGGTATAGAATAAATAGAGTTGGAGATGAGTAGAGAAGGCAGACTTGGATTGGGATTGGAATTGGGCTTGGGACTTGGCACTTGTCTGTTGCCATTTTACTGTTGAAATACAAGGAATTACTTCTGTTTTACTTCCTCTGTTTCGAGATTCTCATCAAGTGGTATCAAAGCACTAGAATCATAGTGCATGGTCTTCACACGATTGACAATGGAGAAACGCATTGATGGTCTTGAACAACAGATGGCTGAGATCAAGAACTTCCTTGTCGCTCGCAGTCAATCTCGCCGGGGTCGATCACACTGGCGACGACCACGACAGCGAAAACCAGATGGCGAAGATGAAGGTAGCACTGTGGCTGGCGAAAATCCGCGCTCTCCTACACGAAGTAGTAGTCGCGATTCTTCACGTGATTTTGGAGGACGCAAGCTTAAGATCCCCATTTTCAGAGGCGATGACGCCTACGGTTGGATCGTTCGTGCTGAACGATATTTTAAGTTGAACATGGTAGAAGAGGAGGACAAGTTGGACCATACAAGTTGGAACATCGTTCCTAACTCTCATAAAATACAAGTATAAATTAAGTTGATGAGTCTATTGTAGTGGTGTTCCTAAGTTGATGAGTATAATTAAATAAAAAGTTTAGCCAAAAGCAATGTTAATCAAATAAAAATTGAAGTTTATCACAAAAAGGATGCATGCATCATTACTGATGATTCATTAACATGCATATCCACAATATACAGAAGTGCTGAATCACGCATTCAGACACGTTTTGGTTTAATAATTGATGTATTTCATCAAAATAAATCAAGCATTCCAAAGCATATTAGGTTTTTTGTGGTTAATAAATAAACACTTTGTTCTCTAGTATCTCCCTCCAAAGCTTCCTAAAAGGCAAACCGGGAGAAGTTCTAGGCATCACTTCCTTGTGGTGTAATGAGTGAACATGACGACTGACGAAGCACAATATTTAAAACCATTGAACCAAGAAATAGCTCTAGAATCAAACCTTAGGGGGGCTTCTTATCAGATACACCATTGTTTTTAATGATAGGAGGAATGTGTTTTCATTATACTTCAGGGAGTTCCTTTCACCATCTGCAGAACCACTTAGACTTGCATATCCAGGCTCATTAAAGTAAGGCTTTGTATTCAAGATCAGACCTTGTATGGAGACCAGAACCTGTAGCATTGTTGAAACACCTGGAAGCCACTTCTCATTCCCACTGCCATTCCAGGTGTTAAGTAGACTGAGGCATACTTTGCCACAATAATATAAATTTGGGTTGAGCCGAAGTCCACCAGAGTGGTAGTGGACTTGCTGCATTGAAAAATGTCCCTTGATTCATACTTCAAATTTAAAATAGTGAACATAAAAATAATGCAAGTCAAGTACAGTAATCTAGACAACATACCGGCGGTACATTGGGATAGTCACTCGGAAAGAAAACATCAAAAAAGAAAAGGCCATCATGATAAGGAGTTCCCTCTGCTCCCATAATCACAGCCCTCAACAAATCTATTCTTGATTCATAAACTCTTACAAATATTGAATCTAATGAAGATGAAAAGAAGTGTCAAAGAAAAGCAAGAGTTTGCACAAAAAACCATTGTCAAGTTGCTCATTGGGAAATTAAAAAACAAAATCATTGCTTTTCCTAACTTGCAGCTTTGGAACAAATATCTGACTCTACCAAGGGAAAGAAAATGACTAATCCCCTTTGGGTTTGACAACCCCCCTCCTCCATAGCATGTTAACAACAATGATGAAGACAATCACACAGTTAAGAACCTTCAGCTTGGAAAAAAATCATCTAATAGAAAAAGTATGATAAGAAAAATAGTACAGCCAATTTTTTAACAAGAATATTGAACAAACAACTTTACCAGGCAAATCCTTCTCCAACAACTTCCACTCTTCCTGGATTTTTTTACCCCAATTCTTTGAATGCTGTTCAGGAAAAAAATTGATGGTAAACCAATATAAATAAGATTAAAACTGAAACAAATTGCATTAAAAAGAAAGCTACCTGCTTCGTGGAAGAGTTGGAGCGAACAAAGTAATGGTCTGAAGTGTCATCAATGGTGTCAAATTGTTTGAAGTTTAGAAATTTCTTCGGAATTTCAACTCTGACCTCATCAGCGATAGTCTTACGCTTCCTGCACTGTGATCACCAATTTTTTTCTTACTAGGAACAGTTTGAGAAAATAACTGAGAAGTAAAATTGTACAATCATTTTTAATTTTTAATATTGAAAATGATAACATCAATCAGCTGCAAGAAACAAATCCAATTTACAAACCGTAGTTTGATGATCACCATAACCAGCATGAATGGATTCAATTTCCTTCCCCTTACTATTTTTGGCGACTTTTTCACCAAGTACCACTAAATCTGTTGAGTCATCATCATTGTCGATGTCAATCACATCCAGAAACACGACCTAGAAAAGAGTACACATAAATGTTGGAAACAGAAAAACAAGGCACAATAGATTTAAGGGAGCAACAGTGCTTTAGAAATGCATGTCAAGGACACTATGATACAATCCAATCAATCAATAAGTCTCACACACACAAATGAAACAGGCAGCATAACAGCAAAACTAGGAGAACTAATTTTCAAGGGTAAAACAAAAGTAACAGAAGACTGCTAACCAACGTATGAAAAATCCTTAACACTGATAACCTAAGTCGGCATCAACATCAACATACATTCCATATGCAACTGACTTGCACATAATAGAACGGATTAGTGATCTTGACTGGTTCATAACATGTTGCCATAATTAACAACTAGGTCTATCAATTAACCTAACAAGCAACAATACACAAAACATTATAAGAAAAACAAGAAAAAGGATAAAAACAAAAGGCACCTCAGACACAACCCAAAACCGAATTGACCAAAGATAAAAGACAATCATCTCCTAAAGCCCAGATTTTTTTATAGTAAAAAAATAAAGAAAATTCTTAAGTAAAAGAGTATTTTAGTATATCTTCAGGAAACCAAAAAAAGAAGTTACAAATATACATATTGACTCATAAAGAAAAGGTTATTGACGATACATCTTTCGGTTTGTGGTTGGTGGAATTGGAAGGGTTGTGAATTGGGGGTGCAGTCTCGATGACGTCGGGGTCCAAGAAACGACGAGAACTGCTCCCAGAATATGCTCTCCTCCTGCCACAGCGAAAACAAAACAAAAACAGTGAGAAAAAGAGTGTATTTCTCATCCACAGTAAAATAGAGAGAGAGAGAGAGAGAGAGAGAGAGAGGTTAAAAGGACTACTTGGAACTCCGAAGCGAATATTCGGACGACCGAGGCGGCTCGATCGATCGGCTCATTGAGAATCGGAAATCCAATCCACCAGAGAAAATTGCAAGTTATGTCTTTCAAGAAAGCGAGAGAAACGAGGACTAGTGTGCTGTGCGAGATGAATGAATAGAAGAAATATTTGAAAGAAGATTGTTCAAGAAGATTGTAATTTCAAATTTCCAATTTCATTTGGTCTTTCAAATATTTGTTTTCTTAATATACATTAATCGCGCGATAATAATGCATATATACAACAAATATTTGCATTACATTAATTACTTTCATTTATATCGTAATCCTTTCTGCCCTTATTTTGGCCGATAACATTATACTCCTTATTATTGTGCTAATATGCTAATAATGCTTATTTAGCAATCCGCGTCTGCATTGTAACCAAACCCTAATTTTACATGGAACTCCTTACTTGCGCCAAGGCCCAACCATGTTTAGGGGGTCTCACCTCTATAAGGGCAGTTTTTTTTAACCCCCCCCCCCCCCCAAATTGTACCCTATACCTAGGCATGGCAACGGGCGGGTCGGGGGCGGGTTTGGCATTCCCCGTCCCCGCCCCTACCTCTATCTGGGTCGGGTTTTGCATCCCCCAACCCCGTCTCAAACGGGAACGGGTTCCCCGTGGGTATCCGTTTCCGCCACAAATTTATAAAAATAAAAAAAATTATAATAATTAATAAAATAAAATAATAATAAGGCTTAAATATGTTTTAGGCCCCTACAAATATAGGGTGTTTTGGTTTAAGCCCCTGCAATTTTTTTTTTGTTAAAAGCCCTTGCAAAATGAAATATTTTGTTATAAGCCCTTCTCAACATATCCACCAATCATAGCATTCCATGTTAAGGCTAACATTTTAGTTATAGAAGGGCTTATAACAAAATATGTCATTTTGCAAAGGCTTTTAACAAAAAAAAAATTTGTAGGGGCTTAAACCAAAACACCCTATATTTGCAGGGGCCTAAAACATATTTAAGCCTAATAATAATTATACAATGATCAAATAAAGTTAAAAGTATTAAAATAGATTTTTCTATAGGAAATAGATCAAAATTAAAAATAAACAAAATTTATGAAACAAAATGAATGAGTAAATATGCATGAAATAAAATAAAATAATTAATTTATGTTTTGTCCAGCGGGTTCGGGGCGGAGACGGGGTGGGTATCGACATCCCCGAACCCAAACCCGTCCCCGGTCAAAGCGGGTTTTCCCCGTCAAACTCGGGGCGGGGTCGGGTGGGTACCCGCGGGTTCGGATTATGTTGCCATGCCACCCATACCCCCCAAATTGACCAAACGGACCAAAATACCCCTAAAAATGTTAAAAAAACAAATTCATTCCTCATTCCATCATATTTCCGGAAAAAGTAAGTTTTTTTCCTAACCTTTTCGGAAATACGCCAAATCACGGTATTTCCGGAAGGTTAATTTCCAGGGAATTTCAGAAATACCTCAAAAAGAGGTATTTCCGGAAGCCAAAAAAAAATGGTATTTCCCGATTTTTTTTTTTGAAATTTGTTTTAATTAATTTTTTGTTGCTTTTTTAGTGGCAACCAGAACAGGAAACATAGAGCGAGGCGAGCATTCAGGAGCAGGACGAGGAGATGAGCAGAGTCCTCCTGGCAGTAGGACCAGGTTCAGATTGAGGACTAGACAGCCGGACACGCGTCTGGGCGTTAGAGGCGTGTCCGAGAGCGAGAGCAGCAGCAGGGGCGGGAGCATTATTATCACGAGTCTGTTGAGCGAGACGCCATGCATGTAGATGACCTGGCTGAGGCTGAGGTTGCTCAGCATGATGATGAGGCTGCTGAGCAGGTTTTATTATACCGGTATGTCCACTGCGTCCACAGACTACTACAGACGGGAGAGGTAATACTTTTAATAATTTGTTTATTTTTTAACAATTAATTACTTTTAATAATTTATTAATTACTTTTACTTTTTTACTGGACCGGGGTAAGATTAAAGTTGCTTCTCATGGGGGGAAGATACTGAAGATGAGACCTCAGCAGCACCACCCACATATAGCAGGATGGTTGCAGCAGGCGCATCTGTTTGAGCTGGACATCACACCTCTCGGCAACATCAACCACGAGCTCATATCAGCTTTTGTGGAGAGGTGGCATTTTGAGACCAGCTCATTCCACATGACGTGGGGGAGATGACAGTGACGTTGGACGACGTGTCCGCGTTGCTCCACTTGCCACTCACCGGCACACCGTTGGCGCATCGGCCACATTTTGACACTGTCGATGCTATTCGGGCTGGAGTTGACCTGTTGGGCATAGACCACATAGCCTGCTGGGCAGAGTGTCAGTTCAACAGGGGACCGCATTCCGATTTTCTTTCTTGACGGCCGCATACACACAGACCATGGAGCGCGTCCATCTTGATCAGGCGACACGGTGCTATCTGCTACACTTGTTGGGCAGCACCATTGTTGCCGACAATAGTCACACATCTGTCCCTGTCAAATGGGTGACTCTTATTTCTGACTTTGACCTGTGTGGCCAGTGGGCTTGGGGTCCAGCTGCTCTAGCTATTCTCTACGAGCAGCTGAATGATGCTTGTTACTGGGAGACGTCGCAGATTCGCAGATACGCTTCCCTGCTGCAGGTAATTAATTAATTAATTATTTTTATTTCTTTTTAATTACTTTTATTTATATAATTACTTATTTATTTTTTTAATTATTTTAGTGCTGGATATATGAGTATTTCCCCACCATCGTGGTGCGGAAAGACTTCGGTGCCAGTGAACTTCCACGTTGCAGCAGGTGGGCGAACAAGAAGTGCGATAGTATCAAGCCTCTGGAGTTTCGGCAGCTGCTGGATGACTTGCAGAGGGAGCAGGTCATATGGAGCCCCTAGGACGACCACAGACAGTACCTCCGGTTTCACAACATTTCATTATTCAAAGGTTGCCTGCTGTGGGGGATGTGGTTGTGCCTTATATGCCAGACAGGGTCCATTTGCAGTTTGGATATGTCCAGCAGATTCCTGATCCACCTATTTCGGGCCCACGTCCATCTACGGAGTTCATAGTACAGCAGCTGATGTTCTATCAGTCCCCAGCGCGGGCTTTTAGGGACAACGGTCGACACACACCCGTCCAGGGTGCTTGTGATGACGAGTACCTACCATGGTACTTGCAGGTATCCATTCCCTGCCTGACTCCGGCTCCGCCTTCACCTCCAGCTCCGCCTTCGCCTCCAGTGGATGCACCTGCAGCTGCTGAGGATATTGGTCCACTTCCCTTAGAGTCCAGGATGGAGAGAGCAGCTAGGCATGTCCAGGATGTCTATGATAGTCTTTTGGCAGTCGACGGCATTCCTGGGGATGTCTATGATAGTCTGTTGGCTGGTTTACAGCTTTTGGACATTTGGTTGTATTATTTTTTGTATTTTTACTGTATTGATATTGTATTATTATTGTTTATTAGTTTAGTGAGTTTCGTTACATTTAATTATTTCGCGTAATTTTTTTTAATTTAAATTTTTTTTTTAAAATTTCGGGAAATACACATATTTTCGAAAGGCAGAAATATGGGTTTCCGGAAATACCTCAAAAAGAGGTATTTCCGGAAGCCAAAAAATATTTTTTTTAACAAAAAATTAGGGGTATTTTGGGGATTTATGGTAAAATGGGGGTATGGGGTCTAATGAGCGGGGTACAAAAAAAGTGCCCTCTATAAATAGTATTATAATATGTAGGTTGTAAAAAAGGTACTTATTTATTTTTTTATTTATTATTTTAGTGCTGGATATATGAGTATTTCCCCACCATCGTGGTGCGGAAAGACTCCGGTGCCAGTGAACTTCCACGTTGCAGCCGGTGGGCGAACAAGAAGTGCGATAGTATCAAGCTTCCGGAGTTTCGGCAGCTGCTGGATGACTTGTAGAGGGAGCAGGTCATATGGAGCCCCTGGGACGACCACAGACAGTACCTCCGGTTTCACAATATTTCATTATTCAGAGGTTGGCTGCTGTGGGGGGATGTGGCGGTGCCTTATATGCCAAAATGGGTCCGTTTGCAGTTTGGATATGTCCAGCAGATTCCGGATCCACCTATTTCGGACCCACGTCCATCTCCGGAGGTCATAGTACAGTAGCTGATGTTCTATCAGTCCCCAGTGTGGGCTTTCAGGGACAGCGGTCGACGGACACCCGTCCAGGGTGCTTGTGATGACGAGTACCTACCATGGTACTTCCAGGTGTCCATTCCCCGCCTGACTCCGGCTCTGCCTTCACCTCCAGCTCCGCCTTCGCCTCCAGAGGATGTTGGTCCACTTCCCTATGAGTCCAGGGAGAGAGTAGCTAGACATGTCGAGGATGCCTATGATAGTCTTTTGGCAGTCGACGACATTCCCGGGGATGTCTATGATAGTCTGTTGGCTGCTTTACAGCTTTTGGACATTTAGTTGTATTATTTTTTGTATTTTTACTGTATTAATACTGATTATTAGTTTAGCAAGTTTCGTTACATTTAATTATTTCGCATAAATTTTTTTCTGGCTTCCGGAAATACCTCTTTTTAGGTATTTCCGGAAAACACATATTTCTGTCTTCCAGAAATATGTGTATTTCCGGAAATTTTTAAAAAATATTTTATTTTTACGAAAAACTAAGAGTATTTTGGGGATTTATGGTAAAATTGGGGTATGGGTCCAATGGGGGTTACCAAAAAAACAGCCTCTCCTCACCACCTATCAACCTTAATTTCAAAAGTGCAGAGTTTTTTTCTTTTAGTTTCTGATTCCTAATATGAAAAGAACCAAGGTTTTAAAAATCGGACCGAACCGGCCGGTTCAATCGGTTGAACCGGGAACCGGACCCCTGGCCGGTTGGTTCAACCCCATTTGAACCGCAGGCTAAAGAACCACCCAGAACCGGATTGAACCGCCAAGAACCGCCTTGAACGGGGAAAGAACCGGGAACCGAACCAGGGTTGAACCGGTTTGAACCGCCCTGAAATGCAATTTTTTATTTTTAAATTTACTTTTTTCTCCAAATTTTAATATTTTTTATTTTTTATTTAATAAATTACTTATCCGGTTCAACCATGGTTGAACCGGTTGAACCGATTAAACCATAAACCGGAGGTCTCGCCGGTTCGATCTTCGGTCCTGTTTTAAAAACATTGAAAAGAACCCACTCCAACGCAGCAATGATAATTTTCATATCAATCAATCCCACGAAGTTGAAAGCCAACTTGAGAATGGACTCGGTGTCAACGGGGTAAAGAAACAGTGTAAACACCCAAAAAAATAACATGTTAATGACACCATTTTTAAAGATTAAAAAATAACATGTTAATGACACAATTTTCATATCAATCAATTTATCAATTTATATGGAGTGACCGAATGATGACATATCGACCTACAAGGCTACAACAACAAAAATTGACTTTGCCTCACAAATAAAAACGGTCACAAAATAAGCTTTTTTAAAAAAAAAAATACTTGAAACGATAAATTACTTGGAAAAAAAATGAAACGAAAAATGAAGAAATTTGAAGAGATTCAATACGATGTTAAAAGTTAGACTTATTGGCATACAATAACGCCATATATTAATTGCAGATTTAGTAAACATTTTCCTTACGCGACTGACATATGAATGATATCACGAACTATCTGAAGTAATATCTAGCCGAAACTCGGGATCGATTTGGTGGAGAGACTTGGTAAAGTTGGATGACAATTTTGAGGAACGGCGAAGGTTTGCGTGGTGTATTAAAATGGGGCTTGGTGACGGAACCTCCATTAATTTTTGGAAGGATCAATGGCTAGGCATAGAGTCTTTATTCAAAGTTTTTCCGCTGTTATGTGATGGGGAAGGGCAGCAGCGGCTCTTGGTGGCTGACTTGGGTGCGTAGAATGGTGAAGTTTGGGTGTGGTCTACACCGTGGCAGCATCACACAGATTCGGTTCGGGTGGCTGAAGGCCAAATTTTGGACAACATTTTACAGTCAGTTAAGCAGACTAGAGGAAGGAAAGACGCATGGCTATGGCCACATGATACTTCCAAGAGTTTCACGGTAAAATCTTTTTATCATCAGCTGTCATGTAGTGACATATCTTCCAACATTTCGAACCATCAGCACTTGTTAGGGGGACTATGGAAATCTTGTCCATTCGAAGGTTGTAGTCTTCAGGGTGGAGGTTACTGTTAGATTCCTTACCAGTGCGTGAGCAGCTGTTGCACAGGAACGTCATCCACTCCGAGCTAGAAGTTGGTTGTTCGTTTTGTAATTCCTCTCGCGAGTCTGTCGAACATCTTTTCAACACTTGTGGTTTTGCGCGTTCTATTTGGCATATTGTTGGTACTTGGCTAGGTGTTGACGTGGATGTCTCTCTGGGTGTGGAGGATTTCTTTAGTAATTGTGGCCAGTGGTGTACATGGAAGAAAGCAAAGCGGGTGAAACATCTCTTCTGGTTAACTACTTGTTGGAGCATTTGGCTAGCTAGGAACGGAGTCATATTCAAAGAGGAGGAACCAAATATAGAGGGGGTTGTTAACCGGATCAAGAACTTATCTTGGAGTTGGTGTCTTTATAAACTCAACTGTAATTCATCTTTGTCTGTATCTCTATGGTGGTCTAACCCACTTACATTCCTTAACAATCTGTAATCTAATAGGGGGAGAAACAGTGGGCTAGGTTGATGTTTTCCCACTGTGGTGCAGGTTGTACGAGGTATTCTTTTTCCTTCTTGAGTCTTTTTCCCATTGGGTTTTGGCTCAGGGAGGTTTTAAGGAGGCCCTCCTCCCCCCTTCCTTTATCTCCATTGTAAGGGTTGAGCACCCCTTGTGCTCCCTTCAATGAATTTTTTGCTTATCTAAAAAAATAATAATAAAAAAAACGAATTATTTCTCTAAAATAGATATAGTGGAACACTTTGAATAAATGATATGATAATAATGGTAACGTTAAGGGAGTAAATAAAATTTTTCAAAGAATAATTGAAGTATATCAAAAGAAATTGTTATTTCAAACGTGGCCAAGTCTGAAGTCTAATTACAGTATTGTTTTTTTTGTTACCATGTGCGAAGTTTTCACCGGCTTTGCCGGTGACTAATCTACGTCGGGGAATCAGACTGGCTATGAGTATCCGGCTTTGCCAGCCGGTGTGGCTCTCCTCTCCCAACAAAGTTTTTGTCACACTCAAAATTTGAACCCGAGACCTTTGGATGGGATCCAAGTCCAATTACCGGTTAGATAAACCAATGTTGGTCTATTTACGGTATTATTATTATTACATGATTTTCTTTGCAATCCCATTCTTAATTGGCAGCAATAAATAATTGGAGACATGTTCTGGATGATAAGCAAACTAAAGTTGCGATGTGGGACCACTTTTAAGCAGTGGCGGACCCAGGGCCTCGGGGTCAGGGGTGTCAAATTTTTTAAGGCCCGTGTCAAATAGGTGCAAAACTTGATCTACTAGTGCAATTTAATATTTTCAGGGAGTTCAAAATAAAAATTTCAGGAGATTTCGGCTATTTCGGCTATTTATATAATATGGTAAGTGCAATTTTTTTTCTGGGGGTTCAACTACGAGGTAGGTCCGCCACTAAGAGTGTGCTTTAAAATAAAAATGCAGCCCATACACATAGTGAGAAGATTATATCAAGTTTTAGATAGTGTGAAACCGGGGAGGTGACCAAATTTTCAACATCTTTTCATAATTACATCAGAGTGGATATATAGAGTGAATTGTGACCAAATTTCCAACATCTTTTTCCATGCCAACATCTTTTGCAGGTGCAGTGTTGTCCAGAGGTGTGGAAAGGAGTCTTTGCGTGGTTGAGTGTGCAGCAAGATCCAGGAGATGATGCGGTGCAAATGTTCGAAGACGTTGGTGATTTAATTAGAGGAAGAAAGGCGAAAAGAATCAAAAAAATTTTTTGGGCAGCAACGGTCTACCAAGTATGGATGGCGAGGAATAGGCTGATTTTTACCAATGTGTCTATTAGCGCGAAATCTATTGTAACATCAATTAAATATGTATCATGAGGGTGGTTCATGGCTAGGAGGGGGAGGAACAGTGGGTTGGTATTTTCGGATTGGTTTAGTAGTCCTATGGGGTGTATTGCTACCGTGTAAACTATATTGTTATGTTGTTTCCCTTGGGGTACTCTTTCCTCCTTGGGTCTTTTTCCCATTGGGTTTTGGCCCTTGTAGGTTTTAACGAAGTCCCGTCATTGTAAGGGTTGGTGCACCCCTTGTGCCCTCTTTTATAATGACAGTTGCTTATCTAAAAAAAAACATCACAATACGTAATGAAGATATATTCAAAATAAAATTTTAGTTTTATAACAATTAATAATTTTTTTAGTCTTTACGTTTTTTAAGGATTTTATTGACAAAAGAAATGTTTGTTTTTTTTTTTACCAAAAAATGACTTAACAGTATATAATGTCAATTAATTATTTTATTTATGTTCGGATTATAGTCTTAAGAGCATTTTCAACCATGAAGCATTTGGTTCTGGATTCGATCCCTGACCGGTGTGTATGAAAAAACATTTGTTGGGAGATGTCAGCCCCTTAAATGGATCTCAGATACCTCGAAGGATTAGTCTCCACAGTCGCCGTGGAGGATATACCTTGGTTTACCCAAAAAAAATTCAACCAAGAACAACCAACGGATTGGGAAAATGGAATGGAAATAAAGGGGAAATTAAAGGAACCAAATTAAACGTTGCATGGAACAGTTGTATATGGGGATAAAAACTAGGGGTGGACAAAATTCATTAACCGACCGATAAACCGATTATCCGAAGGATTATAAGGTGCAACGGTCAGATTCCTATGGGTGTCCGGTTCCAAATCTGCAAAAACAGTTAAATGTGGCTTCATTTGGTCGGGCTCGGTTGCCCACAATTGAATCCATCGATAACCGAACCCGCCCACATGTCACAACACTGTTATAATGTTTACTTTTGGTTTGCGTACAGAATTGTTTTTTACTCAAATACCGCATACAGAATTACACATGAGATGAAAGAGAGAATATACAAATTGTAAATCACCAAAACCAGATAAATAGGCCTGGCTACCGAAAAGACAAAGGCAGGGACAACTACAGCCTTACATAAAGCAAGTTGAATTTATAATTTTAAATATTTCTTATCATATTAACTTTCTTTTTTTTACAGCACCAAGTACCAACTTCAAGATGAGAGAGAGAAAAACTCTTGTCATCTTCAACCTTTTCATTTTAAACAAGAAACTCAATCTTGCAGTGGCTATGGCTTCACACTCACTATATTTTTTACAGAACACAACAACTTTTGCTGTAGTGGTGCTAAGAAACTGCTAACCGAAGAAACCCACCCGTCAAATCGCCGAACCGTCAACCCGCAACTTCCTGTAACCGTAGCTTCAATGGTCGGAAATTGATGCTAGCATTTGTTCATCGGTTTTCCTTGGGTGTGTGATTTTCAAACCGAAACCGTGTTAACCGACCGTTTGTCCAGACCTAATAAAAACATATTGAAGTTGGTGTTTGAATTATCGGTGAAAACAATGAGAGATATAATTAATTAAAATACTGCTTTATAGTACAATAAAGAGCCCGAATGACATGATATCAGAGTACAAAGATGGATGGCCAGTGCGAAATTTGATCTTAAGCACGAGCGGAGATTAGTCTTTCGTTAAAAGTGTTGAGACACTCAATGGGTAGCCATCGATGGTTCGAAGCAAAAAAGAGTACAAAGATGGATAAAAAAAATATAGGTGTCCATAAATAAAAACTAACCAATGCAGTCGATCGAGGGAAAATGTAAATAATAGGTGTGATATTTGGAGTTAATAGCGTGGTGTTTTGTTGTAGGTTTGTGGAAGATTAAAGACTGAAATAATGCATAAAATAAATGAAGTAACTAAGAGACATTAAATATTAGCTAATGGGTTTATCAAAAAAAATATTAGATACTGGGCGGTGGGTACCATAAATTTAATAGGGCAAGCTAAGGGCCGGTGGCTAGCATCATCTTGACAAAATGAAAAACGTAGGCCGGATAGCTTGGAATTTTGCGGTGCAATTTCACATCCAGTAAACAAATTTCCATCAAAAAATAGTTAAAAACCACTTTACAATACCAATTAACCAAATTTTTTAGAGTATTAACCAATTAGCCAAGTTTTTAGTCAATGACCTAGAAAACAGTGAAAAGGCAGGTTGGTTAATAACATAAAAAACTTGATTAATTGATATTGTAAACTGATTTTTAATTATTTTTGTCTGAATTTTTTTGTCAAATATCATTACTCATATACGTATCCGTGAATAAGGGTACAAAATATATTATCTTATAGACGCAGTTTTTTTTATCAGAACTTATAGACACAGATAGAAACACATATAAATATTAACAATAATAAAAATGAATTTAATGATGTAAAAGACTCTTTGAAATACAAATGATTACAAATTTGGGGTGATATCTATCTTTAACCAATTCCCAAGAGTATTCCAGAATAACAAATCAACTTTATCATATTTTTAAGGTCCAGGCAAACCAATAGTGGACAAACGGTCGGTTACGCCGGTTTCGGGTTCAAAAAGGCCAAACCAACCAAAACCGAAGATAGATTATCTAGCAACCATCTCCGACCATTATAGCTCTCGGTTTGAGCAAGTGCGAGTACGGCGGGTACGACGGTTTAATGGGTGGGTTGAGGCGGTTGGAATCAACAAAAAAATGAAATAAATCAGCATAAAAAAGTAGCCATTTCTGAATGAAACACAACACTCACAAACACGAGAAAACATTTACTCTTCTTCTATCTTTAAGAAACACAACACTTAGACTTGAAATCGGAGCGTTATCCAACAAAACAGATCTTTGGAATCTCGATGACGTCGGGGTCCAAGAAACGACGATAACTGCTCCGAGAATATGCTCTCCTCCTGCCACCACAGCGAAAACAAAACAAAAACAGTGACAATCATTTGCACACTCAAATATATATTTTTTGAATAAATTCAAATATTTGTTTTCCTAATAGCACGATAATAATGCATATATCCAAATATTTAAATTTTCCTGTTATCATGAATCATGAATTACATTAACTAGTATGTATGACCCGTGCGCTGCACGGGTATACAATTTTTTTGAATTTTTTTTGTAATTTTAATTTTAAAATATGTTTACTTTGAGTGAAAATAACAAAATTGGTTAAATATATAATTATATCATATTAAACAGAAGTATGTATATTAAAATAATGAGTATGTTAAAGAATATATAAATATATCTGTAAGGGCATTGAAATATACATCTTTTTTTAATTTAATTTTAAAGTATTTTATTAATCAATTTGTATGTTTAAAGCATTGTCTGTATTTATTTGGGATGTTTATAGTTATGTATTAATAATTAATATTTAAAAAATTATAGGTGTATATTTCATTATTCAAATTTAAAGAATAAATACGATATTGAGATTATGTCAAGTGGTGATACACAAAAAAGGCTGATGTAAAAATAGACATTTTCTGTTAAGTTATTTTGTAATATAGTTTTGGTTGAACTTAAAATAGATAATTATGTGTATTATGTTAGATATAAAAAATGGGTATAACATATTTTGTGTGAACTTAATTTCGTAAAATAAATATAAAAGAATTGTCTTATTTGTTGACGAAACAATTTTGATGAAATAAATATATTTGAATTCGTTTAAAATGCATTGTGTTATTGGACACATTGTGTTATTGAACTCGTTTAAAGAATATATTTCCAAAACTAATTATATATCTTACCTTCTCTTTTTAACTCACTCTATAAAACATATCTCTATTAAAAACATATATATATTTTTATCAAAATAGTTTATTAAACATTTACCATGAAAAGAGATATTTCAATACTCAATATTTTTTATCAAAATAGTTTACATAATGATTAAATTGTTAAAACTCTGGGCACAAATTGATAAAACTCCGCTGAGACTAATCCCACGGACAACAGTGATTAATTCCTCGCTCATTGTATGTGGCTCGAGGGGCAGGACAATTGGCCCAGAGTTTTTATGCTGCTCCGTACCCAATACATAATATATCAGTAGGAGAATCATAGTCAGTTTGTCTTAAAAACTTAAATAGTTGACATAATATATGTTCATTTTGTCATTCTAATGAGGCATGGTGCATATGTCATTCTACCCTCATACTCGTATATAAGAAATAAAAATCAGCAAGTAGTATAAACATAAATATATTTGTTTATTGGTATTGTCATATTTTAAAGTTTATTTTGAACTCAGCTGGAGAATAAATATTATATTGCTTAATTATAAATTATATATATATATATTCGACATGATTTAGTCAAATGTCCTAGCATGAATTGCCATAGTGTTCATATGAATATTAAATATTTGATAATTAGATGGTTATTGTAGTAACAATTTGATGATTACTTATTAAAGTTTCGTTTAATATTATATAATATTATATATTTTTGAGGTATACAATATTATACTTTTTAGACTGTACTATTTTCTTTAGCATACATGTAATATGAAGAGCGTTTCTTCTATTAAAGTAAATGACTATATATTTATTTATTTTGGTGGAAGTAATGATCATTTATTTTCCATATTAATTTACTTTAAAGTTGATAGTTGACACTTGAAGTTTTCAAAATAAAGGAGTGCAAGTCTCCTTTATATATATGTAAATGACTATATATATTTATTTATATAATATGTTATTAAAGTCTAGCCGCCCAATTTGAGCTCATCGTCTCCCTATAATTTTACCTTACATTTCTATAAAAGAGCTGACATCTAAATACATATTAAAAAGATCTGACAAATGAGAATCAAGGAAATAGAAAAGAAGAAGGAGAAGGAAATAATCAAAGAAAAGAAGTATAGGAAACAAGAAATGAAGAAAATTTTTAAAAATTGATAAACACAGATGTTTTGAATTTCTAGATCTTTCTCAGAAAAAACAATTATTATATTTTTGATTGTGCCATGTAACTAAATTTTCTTAAAACTGAAAGCATGTCATTATATTCATTATATAAATAATTTAGTTACCTAAAGCTAGAACATGCAAATGCTCAATGACCACTTCACCATACAATAAAATATAAAAAATATTTTAGATAAACAGAAGAAACATATTTTAGATAACATGTGGCTTGATTAAATAACTTTGCTCCAAGTTTGCAACATTATGAACACCAATACAACTTATAACAACCTTTAAGTATGTTAATGAAAAGTATTCCAAATCGAAAAAGAAAAATAAGCAAATTTTATCATACCCTATAAGAGATGGGTCAAACCGGAAAAGATGTCAACCCCAAAAGTGCTTTAGAAAATAGAATGCAAACATATTCACTGTAGTCAAGCTTCAACAATATCAATAGGAAAAAAATGCAAGCCAAGACTCAATATCATAATAACAACTTTCATTCTTCAAATTCTCATATACTGTTACTCTCTTGAATGTTAATTGGAGGTGGGATTTCGAAAAAGAAAAAAAAAGAGAGAATAACATCCAAAATCAAAACTAAATTGAAATATTTGAACTTAATTGCAATATTCAAAACAAAATTTAATATAGTTTTAATATAATTAATTTTATTCTTTTAAAATATAAGTTGACCATAAACGTATAAGGCAAGAAATTATAAGTCATTATAAGTCATAATTACTAATGATGATTTCAATTTTTATTTTGAAAAAGTAGCAGCCGCAATTTTAACCATTGTGAGCCGTCCAGATTGGGTTAAATTTTGAGAGTGAATTTGAGCCGTCCAGATTGTTCAAAATGGTGAGTTGGAATACACATAGCATGTTGGACGCTGAGGTGGCTTTTTTGTAGTGCTTATGTGGAATTTTAAAATGGTGATGTGTCATGATTATGTGTACACATTCTTGAATGTGTATAGTTATGATTTCAATGTCATTATTTGCCTCTTTTTTTTTAAATAAGCACAACATTATTTGCCTCTGATCAATGTCATTATTGTGCTAATGTGCTAATACTTATTTGGCAATCCGTGTGCATCTATCTATTTATACAAACAAATCTCTTATGAAATTACCAATTTTGATATCTTATTAACTAGACACATATCTAATTTAAGGGTAAAAATGTCATTACTCTTTCTTTTTTTTTCCTTCTACACTCTTTTCTTTCTTACACTCTCTTTTCCCCTTTTTACTTTTCTCTTACACTCTCTTTCTTCCTTTTTTCTTTTTACTTTACTTTTACTTTTCCCATAAACAATTCTTCTCTTTCTCTCATCACTTCACTTTAGTTTTTTTATATAAATTTCTAAATTTATACAAATACTACTCTACTAAAATTACCTATAAAAATGTAAACGAGTCACGCTAAAAAAACTCACCTTTTTGGAAAAAGTTATCACCTTAAAATTTTAATTTTTCTCTCCGAAATCCGTTTACACTCTTATTGATAATCCACTATCACCTCTTATTGATAATCTACTATCTATTTTTTACTATCTACTATAATATACTAATCAACTAAAATAATCAATTGAAACTACGAGATAACTGCAATGATATATAAAAAAACACGGGATAACTGCACTGATATATAAAAAAACACAGGATTAATATTTGTCATTGATAATTAAAATTTTTGAAGACTACTATAAACCTACTATCTAAAAAACAAGTAGATTTAATGACTATTTAGAGTACTAATTAATATTTAAAACAAATATTTCTTATAGATAATTTACTATCTCTCTTTTACTATCAACTATATATAATCTAGCTACTAGTCAACTAAAATAATCAATTGAGACTACGAGATAACTGCACTAATATATTAAAAAACACGGGAAACACGAGATTAATATTTGTCATTGATAATTAAATTTTTTGAAGACTACTACTACAAACCTACCATCTAAAAAACAAGAAGACTTAATGACTATTTAAACTACTAATTAATATTTAAAACAAATATTTCTTATTGATAATTTACTATCTAACTTTTACTATCTAGTATAATCTACTAATCAACTAAAATAATCAAATGAAACTACGATATATCTGCACTGATATAAAAAAACACGGGATAACTGCAGTGATATATAAAAAAACACTGGATTAATATTTTCCATTGATAATTATTTTTTTTAAAGACTACTATAAACCTACTATCTATAAAAACAAGAAGGCTTAATGACTATTCAAACTGATTAATATTTAAAACACACATGAGAAATATTTGTCACTAATATCTAAAAAAGGACAAATAATTGTCACTGATATATAAAAAATACGGGATAAATATTTCTTATTGATAATCTACTATCTATCTTTTACAGTCTACTATAATCTAATAAACAAATCAAATAATCAATTGCAATTATGAGATAACTGCATTTATACATAAAAAACATGGGATAATAAGACTAATATATAAAAAAAAATACGGGGATAACAACACTGATATATAAAAAACACAGGATAACAACACTGATATATAAAAAACACGGGATAACAACACTGATATATAAAAAAAACGCTGCATTGATATATACAAAAAACACGGGATAAATGTACAGATTGTTTTTAAATAATACTTTTACATTTTTAGATTTTAATATTTATCTGTTTTTTTTTTAAACTCCTCTTTTATCTACTTTAAATTTGTCTTTATTTTCACGGGGTAATGTAAATGTTCAGACTATTTAAATACTGTCTAAGGTCATTTATAAAAAGAACACGACAGCACCCGTGCGTATGCACAGGTATCCTACTAGTTGTAACAAAACCTAAATTTTTTTGACTAAAAATAAGGTATTCATTGATTCAAATCGGTATATTACATCGAAGAATACAAATTCCATATTGCTAAAACTAAAAAGGAAGAATTTGCGAACAAGGTCACAACATCCAAGTTAATAGCATAAAACGGCAAATTGCCTAAAAAATTATAGGCACCAGAGTACCTATGCCTCCGTAGCGTTGATGACCAAGTCTTCATTAGTTGAATCTGTAGCGAGTCGAAGTGGATCTATCAATCCGAATGGAACAAACACTGTAACAAGACGGAAAAACCAAACCACATCGCACAAGACGACAATCAAAAATATGGCGCCGCACAAGACGACGAACAAAATAGCGGCATCACACTAAGACGACGAACAAAACAACGGTGTTGCACTTAGACGACGAAATCACAAAAAGCTCAAAACTATGTGAATAACACTTATTTAGATGAAATGAGAGAAAAAACGATGTAGAGGGGTGATTTCGGGTACCGAAAATTACCCAAAATCACTCCTCTCCAATGGAGGAAGAAGAAGAAAAGTTAGAAAGAAGAAGATGGCCGGCTAGAGAAAGAAGATGAAACAAAACCTAATTTTTATTTGCTAATTGTTGACTCTCTATCATATGATGTAAGTTGTGCATTTTTAGGACCAATTGTGTAGGTTTTTCATTGTATCATAGTCATTATCTGGGGATTTAGTCTAGTTTTAGATAATTGTAGTAGGAAGTCCTGTTGTAAGCAATTTCTTCACTTTTGGGAGCTAATTGTACTTGAAGACCTCCAACTTGTGTGTTATCATTCAGCGAACCAGACACTTGCCCGGAGATGCAGCACAATTGGGAAGATTTGAGTTTCTGAGTAATTTCGCGTCGCGACCAGGAGGGTTCGCGTCGCGAAGGAAGCATGGAAAGAAGAGGAATTGTTTCTGCGCAATATCGCGTCGCGACCAGTCACTTTACAGCAGCATCGCGTCGCGACGGTCTCGTGTCGCGTCGCGATGGACTTCAGAAAATTAAGGTTTTAAGGATTTTTCAGCGTGTTTTTCGAGGCACATTGCATTGGGAGCGCAGCCAGGGCCAGAGAAGTGATTTTGGAGCGATTTTGGAGTCCTCTCTTCACTTGGGAACAAGTTGTTGAAGACCTCTATGTCATCTACTATGGTTTTCTCTTTCTCTACTCTTGTTGTAATCTCAATTCTATGAGTAACTAAATCTTTTGATTGGGGAGAGATGATTCTCCCCAACCCTATCATGTGAACCTTTGCTGAAAGTTAATTTCATTATTTGTTTGGTTATGAATTGTCTAAGATGTCTATGCTTAATGCTTTTTAATCACACATGATGATTATAATGTTTTAGGGATAGTAATCACCTAAGGGATTAGGGTTTGTTATCTGGATATGATGTTTTAGATCACATGCTAGTAATCATCATAGGAATATGTGGTAGCTTATGTGAATTCGTTAAAATTCTTAATCTTAATGCGTTACCCTTTGGCATGACTCACCTAAGGAATTAGGGTAACTCTTAGGGTAATAGGGGTTTTGAGGCAATGAATTGTCCCTAACCTGTTTTGGTGAATTGAATCTCATAATTAAACAAATGATGCGTAATTGGCTAAGGATTCATATGATAGGCAAGGGGGGATGAACCAATCCCTAATCGCTTTTTCTCGTATTCTAAACAACTGTTTTTACTTCGCGTTACAAATCTTTCAAATCAACCTTTTCTATCACATCCAAGAATTAATTAATTTGTCCTTGTTTACAATCACAATCCCTGTGGACCGACCGGTATCTTACCGTTTAAATTATTACTTGCAACGTTTTCAGTACACTTGCTGAATTCTTAACACTAATCTTACCTTAGTTGCTTTCCAGAAAAGAATACCGAACACTAATTGTTTACATGGAATGGGTAGCGCTTTCTAGTGAAAGCGCTACCTATACCTTTAGCCCCTTTTGGGAATAAGTAGCGCCTTTACTAAAAGGCACTAAGGAAATTAGTAGTGTTTTTAGTGGAATCAGTAGCGTCAAGATTAGTGTTAAGAATCATAGGATCATACATGCATAGATCAAAGCCATAGGAGAGGTATTGAGCATAAGAGTACTCATGTGGTAAAAGAGGTAAAAACTCTTCATAAGGAATCATATTGAAAAAAGATACTAAATGTGAGTACAATGTGCTCTATATATAGAGCTCTAGGAAATACTAACTAACTAGCAAATTACTAATTAGTCCCTAAGAGAATGTAACACCTCCTAAGTCACTATTACTTTTAATAGCCTCCCTCAAGCTGATATTGGGATCACCATATCAGCTTGAAATACAAGCAATTATTCCCATTACCAAAAAACCCTAAGCAAAAGGTAAGTAACATAGTCAAGAGAGAAAAAAAACGATAAAGTAGTGCTCTGGCAAGTGGCATATGCTAATACCATCCATCCAGTGAGTAGTGGGCCAAGGAGAAACATTGAGCTCAAACAAAAGGAGCCCAAAGCAGTGATTGAGAATGGGCCAAGCCCAAACAGAAAGAAACCAAGCTGGCCTCTCCTTGAACCCGTGTGATGCAGCAGCGAGAAGGTTCTGGAACCCAAACGAAACGGAGTCGCAACATTGAACAAGAGTGTCACTGATAACTCTATTTTATATAGAGTTATTCATACAATTAAACTTGGATTATTGCTTATCTTCAAGAACATTAGTATATAAATATAGCTTATTTATTAAGAAACAACATTTTAAAGATTCAAATGAATAAGGACAATGAATTAGGCAAAATACATATATCTTGTTAGGTTTGATGTTTCTGTTCAGTGCAGCTACTTCAGGTGTGCCCACACTGCCTACACTAGGAGTGCCCACACTGCCTACACCTGCTAAACCAGCACTTTGGACCAAAACATCCAAGGACCATTCCAATGCTTCAACACTTGATATGTGGCGTCATGCCTAGTCATATGGAGCAGATCCACTTGCAGAATTCGGCGCCTACTATCAAAGACTAGTTGAGAAGGTCACTCACTCAAGGCCATGTGCCACTCATTCATTGGACCATGCCATGTGAGCTTCATGCAAAGCGACCAATTTGAACAACTTGCTTGATGGGAGGTCTGCAACTAACCATGGTTAATTATCTCAGTTACAATTTCGCGCCAAAGGAAACCCTCCAAGGGAGGCAAGCTCTCATGCATATAAATAGAAGCCATATCTTCACTTAAAAATCATCCTTCATCCATTTCTTAAAGGATCACTTAAGTTTAGTTTTATTTTCAGTTTAGTTTAGTTTTATTTACGTTTCTGAAGAGAAGGAAGGTAAGGAGGTGCTTGACAACCACTCCCTTCACTTCTACTTGGAGGAAACTTGTGTAAGGATATCATCTTGTACTTCAACTTGGAAATCTCATGCAAAAGTTCTTCTACTTGAGTAATCTCTATCTCTTTTAGTTCTTTTGCAATATTACTCATCTTGTTATGGTCCTTACAGATTCTTTCTATTTATAATGAGTAATATGAGCTAATTTCCTTAAGTTGAGATTTTGTAAGCTTTGTAATGAACTTCTAAGTAAGTATATGTGGTTCAAGTAGTGTATGCATTTTAACTCTTGTGCAATACTTCTTTCAAAACTTATTCTGAATTTGATCACCTTAGAATAGGTAAACATGTAACAGCAGACATGGGTTACATTTAAGACATCAAGAGTTGATAAGAATAAGTGTTTGTAACATCATCTTTGTTAAACTAGCTTTAATAAAGAATTGCTTGTTAAAACCATGTTAAGTCCTAGACATAGGATAACATAGTTCTTAGGGTGATACAGTGGGCGCTTAAGAGACAAGAGTGAACCTATTTAGCATGCCTAGACATAGGAAGCTTGTAATGAAACTCTGAAGAAAGTGACTGAAAAGCACACACTCATGCAGCTGCACTCAGTGTACCTACACTTCCTACACCACTAAAACTCTTAGAAGTAAGTTACTTGGTGAAAACATCTCAACTACTTTATCTAACTGATTTCCTTCACATATTTACTGTTTATATTGTTTAAATACAATTCATAAACTCCAACCAATTGTGAATAGTGTAGACACACTAAGTATACACTCTAAGCAACATAGAGTTTTCATAATCCCTGTGGGTTCGACCTTTTCTTATCATTATATTACTTGTGTGACTATGTATACTTGCATACTATTTTCCACACCAGTCACCGGGATCATGTGGTTGAAAGCCACGGCGGAGGAGATCCCATGGGGGTTCCGGCGATGAAACCGGCTTCCATTGATCAGCGAACAACAACTCATCTTCCATCTTCATCATCCATGGCGGTGCAGTCTCCCTGGCGGTGCATGTCGGAGTGTTGCGGGGATTGTTGAAAACAAAACCAGAGAACAGATCGACAAACAATAATTCCTCTTCTTCCCTCGTCGTCCATGGCGATTCTGTTGACGCGGTGGAGAAGAGATTTACCGATAGGTGAAGGTCCATGGAGGCATCGTGTTTGTGTTCCTTGAACTCATTGCAAACAACAATGGCGTCATGGCTTCTTGTGTGTAATGAACTCGCAACAAGAAGCGGCTTTAACTTGGATTCTCCCTCGAGATTAAACAAGGTTGATTGCGAGAATTTGATGTGTTGTGTGGAAATCGAGCCCAAATCAGTGTTTTGAACTTGATATGGCACATCAGATCTTTGATTTCCGCCTGAATCAGTGAACAGTTGTGGTGTTGCCTTCGACGACGACATGGTGGTTCCCAAACCAAACGCGTGCGAGATATGATAAACCAGATCTGGTTGCGTCGACTTTCCAGCTGCTGCAAGGGTGAAATCAGTCGTTGTAATAGAGGAATTGTTCCATTCAACAGCGATCTCCTCGTTCGCGATTTCTTTCACGGACGTGCTCATCGTTTTACAGAGATCCATTCTTTCTTCTTCTTTTGTACAAGTGTTACCATCAGAGTTAAAATCAAGGTCACATTCGGTAGCAAACTCCTTCGTAGTGTTGGATTCAAGATCCACAATCGGCAATGCAATGACATTCTCTAGAGAGATTCCGTCATTTCTCAATTTGAAGGTAACCACGGGACAATTGATTTCTCTGATCTTGATAGTGGACTCATCTAATTCAGTTTTGATTGAAATCAACGAAGGAGCAGAAATGATATCAAGATTGGAGTCATTACCAAAACTGCCGAAAACAATTTCGAGATCATTGTTTTCATGTCGGAGCTGCAAAGCGTCTTCCTCTTCTTGATCCAAGAACAACCACCGTGGAACTTCATATTGTGCATCACCGAAATCAGAATAGAAATCTTCATCGGGGATCGAGTCAGAGTCGGAATCGGAAGCATAATCCTCATCTCTAGGGTATTGCTCTGATACCATGTTAAGAATCATAGGATCATACATTCATAGATCAAAGCCATAGGAGAGGTATTGAGCATAAGAGTACTCATGTGGTAAAAGAGGTAAAAACTCTTCATAAGGAATCATATTGAAAAAAGATACTAAATGTGAGTACAATGTGCTCTATATATAGAGCTCTAGGAAATACTAACTAACTAGCAAATTACTAATTAGTCCCTAAGAGAATGTAACACCTCCTAAGTCACTATTATTTTTAATAATTAGTAGCGCTCGAAAGCGCTACCTATGACAAAAAAAGTGCCCAAATCTGTTGTAGTGCTCCTTACTTGCGCCATGGCCCAAACATGTTTAGGGTCTCACCTCTATAAATAATCTTATGATATGTATGTAGGTCAACCACGCACACCAACAAAGGATACCACCTAAAAATAATTTAGCGCACACACCTTAGAGTTGGCAAATGACCTCCATAATTTTCCACCTTCGTGAACTCAAAATAGCCACTAGCGAAAACGTGAAAAATAAGCGTAATGACACAGAGTGAAAACTGCTTTTTGGTTTCTTGGTTTCCTATTTTTTTGTACAAAAATACCCTTCATCTATAACTATATATTCTATAATCTTTAATCTATAACTATATATATATATATATATATATATATATATATATATATATATATATATATATATATATATGTTGGAACTTTGATGTTGTGTGAATTGAAAAAGTCCCATATTGGATAGACTAGGCACTTTAAGAGTGCTTATAAGTGTGAAATTCACACATTGGGATGGACCCCAAGGGGTACCCATTATTTTGGAAGGGAGAAAACGCACACAAACTGATCACCACATGCGCGCGCCGTCGCTGTCGTTCGTCCGACCGGCTCTGGTGGGCCGGGTCTAGACTTGCACTGAGTGGTGTGTGATTTTATTTCGAAAAATAATTTTTTATTTTTATTTTCGTGTGCGTTGACTCCAACGGTCATGTTGAGCAAGTCAAAGCTCCAACAGTCATATTGACCAAGTCAAAAGAGCCGTTACGCTTTGACCAAGTCAAAAGAGCCGTTGCTCTCCAACGGTCATATTGACCAAGTCAAAAGAGCTGTTGCACATTTATTGTTTTTATTACCCAACGGCCATTTGTTCCACAAACTCACCTATAAATGGAGACCTCTCCCCACTCTCCAATGGCCATTTTCACAGTCCAGTGATCTTTCGTAACAGTTTCGACTGGGCTGTTTTATCCTGGGGACGTCGTGGTTGATAGCCTGTTCGCACAATTTTCAGCAGTGCCACGAAACGTCTTAAAGAGAGCGACCTAGTCCGCGACTCAACCCAGTAATTTCTTCGGTGGATTGATTTTCTAAAATATTTTTCTGAAACTCAAAAACAACAACTTTAAGACGTTTCGAAATTTAGCCATGACTACTGAAGACATTACTGGCTCTGATTCTGCTGTTTCTAACTTCAACAGATCATTTCATTTTCAAGAATGTCAATTCAAACAATGGCAACAAAATAAATCTTATTTTATTTATTAAATGTGAAAAAAGTTTCCAACGTGTTAAAAGATGACATTCAAGTGCTCACTGAAACAACTGATCAGAAAGGAAGCGATAAAATAGCCTAAAGAAATATTACTATGAAAAGAGAATAATTTTCTCTATATACTATTTATCAATGGAAAGAGAATGATTTTCTCTATACGGTCTTATAGAAAGAGAATGACTATCTCTATATTATTTTAATTCTATATAAAGAGAATAATCATCTCTATAAGAATTACTTTTTTAATTCATATTTTTTGTGAATTTGAAGTTGCATAATTTTTTTATTCGCATCTTTTGTTGCTGTTAGTGGTTAACACTTAATGATTAATGATTTTATATCATAGAATTGATTTTGATCTCATTAGCAATAGCATTATTTTTTTTGAGAAGTTATGTTTTTCACGATATATTGCAATATGTAATATTGAAAATTGCAATATAATTTTCTAGCAAACCGTTCAAAAATTAAAGCTGTAATCAGCCTCAAAAGAACAGCAACTGGAATGGGACCCCCCAAATTTCCCAATTTCTAAGGTTCAACTACCACCACCTAGAAATGATGACGCTCCTCTATTTAATTGTTTCAATTGCGAGAGACCGGGTCATATGACACAAAAGTGTAGAAACAGGCCAAGCTCTTCCCTGCAGGCTAGCCTACATGAATAGCAATTTGTTGCTATAATTTCGGAAATCAACATTGTTGGTGAATGCGAAGGTTGGTGGATTGTTACTGGCTTCGCTCGCCGTGATCATGCTATGTTTTGAACATACACCGTTGCTGAAAATAAGAAAAGTATGTTGAGCCTGGTGGATAGGGGTGGGAATAGGCCAGGCTTTGAAAGGCCTGAGCCTGGCCTACGGTGAACATTTTAAGCCTGAGCCTGGCCTATGGCCTGTCATAGGCTTTTTTTTAGGCCTGGCCTGGCCTTTTTAAAAGCCTGGCTCGGCCTGAAAGCCTATTTAAAAGCCTATTTTGTATTAAGGCCTCCAAGTAGACCATTTTACCTTTTTTCTAAACAGGCTAAAGGAGCCTAATTCATATAAAGGCTTTTTACAATTTTTACTAAAAGTTGCAACGACATTTTTTTAAGAAAATATTACTATGATTTAAACCATTAAAACAACCAGTAACAAGTTTATAAAAACTAAAATAGATAAAAGGCACTCTCCCGCAATACACATAATGGAGAATGCCTCAAGAAAGAGGTCATCATTAATCTTCAAAGAGAATTCAGCCTTCAAGTGTTTCTTTCAAATCTTCAAGTAGATATGTATTTCTTCTTTTTCAACCTTCAAAATCATGAAAAAAATACATAGAAGTTAGTTATTGAACTAAAAAAATGTTATATAGGTATATGCCGAAACACCTAAAAAAATCAGAAATATTAATTAATAAAAATATATAAAATAAGAAATACTAACCTTTGATTTTTTCTTCACATTATACTTTTGACGAAACCACTCACCACCACAAATGAGAGCTTCAACAGATTCGGCGTTTAATTTAGTGCGAAACTCATCAATAACTCTACCTCCAGCACTGAATGTGGACTCAGATGCCACCGTTGAGATTGGGATAGCTAGTATATCAGCAGCCATCTTAGACAGTGTCTTATATTTCATGCTGTTGTTCCTCCACCAGTCCAAAGCACTAAATGAGTTAGTGTTAGGAACATAAATACCTTCATCGAGATAATCTTGCAATTCTGATTTTATTGGAGGAACAGCTTCTTTTTCACGTAGAATGCTTAGAATTTCATCAAACCCAGTGACAACTGCAACATTCACTTGTGAGGATGATGAATTATTACTATCCAAATTAACAACAGCAGGCGAAGACTCTTCCAAACATAGAGCTACATACTCATCATATAATTCTTCCAATGAACTCTTGACCTTCTTTATATTCTCATCAGCAATTTCTTTAGATTTATATATCAAGGGAAAACATATACGCACCATATGAAATTTGCACCTAGGATTCAATACACTAGCAATAGCCATCAACATATTACACTCCCCTCAATATTTGTCAAACTTTGTTTTCATTGGACCTACCATTTCTCTCATGAAGAGATCTTCATCTATGGTTTTATGAGTAATCTTGGTCACACTAATCTTGGTCACTATTTGGTGGCTAGATTTCCACATATCTGTGGTTAAACTAATCTTGGTCACACTTTCAAAAAATTTCTTCAGTATTTTCTTCTCCATCTCATATAGTGTCAAACAATCACTTCTTGCAGTTTTATGAGTAACCTTATGAAAATCTGGGTTTGCATATTGGAAGCCCCACATCCAAACATCATCCTCAACAATACTAAAAGGATATTCATGAACCATGATAGCAGTTGCAATTATTTCTCTCATTTTTTCGTTAGAGTATCTAACACCAGGAATCATAAAAGGATTACCTGAATTCGAAGGCTGGAATGGAATGGCAGCTTGTCTCTTTTCAGCAGCGGTTTGCAATTGCTTATGTGTGCAACCTTTAGAGTGTCTTTTCAAATGACTGGTGCTAGATCCTGCTCCCCCAGTGGCAAATTTTTGCTTACAATATCTACAAACAGCTTTCCTCACACCTTTGGAAATTTCAACTTCATCAAAATCATTCCAAACAAGTGATGTTTTTTTCCTCTTTCTTCCAACGATAGGTTCTACATTTTCTTGTGCTATGCCATTTTCATTTGCTTGTGTGTTAGCTTCTACTTGAGTTGAATCTATAGGCACATGTTCACTCACATGAGTGGGTGAAATTGGTTCACTTCTTTCTAATGGAGAAGACATTCCAGAGAGAAATTTAGTTTGGGATTGTGAACAATAAACAAATAGGATTTTCACCTTGTGTAAATTAATTGAAGGCTGGAATCTTGAAAGTCTTTAACATAATAATACAAGTTGTGTCGTATGAAAGTCTTTTAATTTGGGAAACTTGAAAGTTTTTTTTATAATAATGGGCAATATAATGATCTGCCTGGAGTATATGTGCCGAATGAGTTTCAATCAATTTTTTTACTAGACAGTTGCAATTTGCATTGGAAATGAATGATAATAATGCTCCAATATAAATGATAATACTCCAATATAAATGTAGTAGTTGGTCAAATACTATGCATGCCCTCTAGTCTCTATATACTAATACTATATTGTGCCGCATGAATGATGAAAGTTTCAATTAATTTAAACCATTTCAATTGAAACCTTGGGAATCCATGACAATAAACTGATTCTATTGATTTCAAGAACAACTAGTGCTGGAACCTTAATATCTGAGAAGTGAGAAAGTTGAACCGTCCAAAAAAATTTGACCTATTTATATTTCCTTCTTCTTTATTTAATTTAGTAAAAATTAATAATAAAATATAAGTATATAAGTATATATAAACAGGCCGGCCTGTCAGGCCCAATAGGCTTTTTCATAAGCCTGAGCCTAGCCTATTTAAATTAATAGACTTTAAAAAAAGCCCAAGCCTAGCCTTTTTACTAAACAGGCCAGGCCAGACCAGGCTTTAGGTGGGCCAGGCCATAGGCCCCTGACGGACGGCCCGGCCTATTCCCACCCCTACTGGTGGAAACATTTTTTTAAACAATGATATTTTTTTAACGCAGTGTTTACTCTATCCATCGGAAATTTTGTACACTATACTATTTTTTACACGTGTAATGTTTGGCTTTGACGTGTAAACAAACACATTCATTTCAATAAGAGTCACATAGCATTTTTCTAAAGTTATTTTCTTAAATGACTTAGAAAAAATTGTGATTTTTGTAGTCAAGCAAGAATTATCAAGACTTCGCATAAATTAGTAAAGAAATCTGAGTATTTAGTTTTGACTCACTCAGATATATGCGAATCAGATGGAACGTTAACCAGAAATGGGAAACGATAGTTTGTCACTTTTAATTACAATTGCTTTTACTACATTGTAGTATACCTTGTGAAAAATAAAAGTGACGTGCTTGATATATTCAAAGTTTTCTGTTGACTCTCTGTCATATGATATAAGTTGCTCAATTTTAGAACCAAAACTACAGGGATTTGGTTGTAATTCTGTTGATTGCCGGTGAATTAGCTTAGTTTAGATCAATGTATTAAGATTCATTTTGTAAGCTAATTCTCTCGCTCCTGGTGCCAATTGCAATGGAAGACCTTCAAGTTGTCATAGCATCAACTAGCGAACCAGACATTTGCCTAGTGGTGCAATAGGAAGCTGAAGGAGACATTCTGTCATTTTTCGCATCGCGACCAGGAGGTGTTGCGTCGCGACGCAGCGTAGCCTTTTCACAGGAGAACTTTCTGGAACTTTTCGCGTCGCGATGGTTGTAACGCCCAAATAATTTAATTATTTATTTCATTAAATTATTTAGGTATTTTATTAGTATAGTTATATTTAATAGTTAATAAAATGATGTTTTATTCAAATTAGGGAGTGGTGCCTAGTAATTAGCTGATTAGTGGACGGGGCCCCGTGATCCACGAGCCCAAGGCTTAGGCGCATGAAGGGGAGTGTAGGCTAGGGTTTAGTCATTCGCATTTTTTGGAGAGAAAGAAAGAAAGAACTTGCGAAGAGAGGAGAGGAGAGGAGAAAGGGGACGGCGCGCACAAGGTGAAAGGAGAGAAGTCTTGTTGCGGTGGTTCTTTGGAGCTTACGTAGAAGGAGATCTCGCGTTCGGCAAACCTAAGGTAAGGGTGGGTTCTATCCTTATAATGGGGTATATGATGGGGTTATGTGGGAGATAGGACCTATGTTGTTCCTTTGATCCTATTTGGTGTTGATTGATGATGTTAGAACATATTCATGATGTTTGAAATTGGTGCTTGATGATTGGTCATGGTGAAATTTGGTGTTTGGTGTTTGGCGCAATTTTGGTGTTCTCTAAGTTGCTGAAAAAGGCGCCCTGTTGCTGGGCGCCATGTCCTGTGCGTGGCTGTGTTGTGTTTGTTTCCTGCTGGAGGCGCCCTGTTGCTGGGCGCCAAGTCAGTGTCGCCTCTTTGCTGATTTTGGCGCCCTGGGCGCCCAGTCATGTTGTCTGGTTGTTGATGTTGCTGGAAGTGGCGCCCTAGGCGCCCAGTGATGCTGTCCTGGTTGCTGGAGTTGGCGCCCTAGGCGCCCAGTAGTGTCTCAGCGTTGTTCCTGTTGCTGAAACTGGCGCCCTAGGCGCCCAGTGTTGTTGCTGTCTCAGGCGCCCTGTTGCTGGGCGCCAAGCCTGATGTTGTTGTTGCTGTCTCAGGCGCCCTGTTGCAGGGCGCCAAGTCTGCTGTTGCTGTTTTTCTGAAAAATTGGTGTTGCTGCCACAATGAACAATTGTTGCTGTTTTTCTGAAAATTGGTGTTGCTGCCACAATGAATAATTGTTGCTGTTTTTCTGAAAATTGGTGTTGCTGCCACAATGAACAATTGTTGCTGTTTTTCTGAAAATTGGTGTTGCTGTCACAGTGAACAATTGTTGCTGTTTTTCACAAATAATGTTGCTGTCACAGTGAGTAAAATGTTGCTGTTTTCCACAAACATTGTTGCTGTTTTTCCCAAATAATGTTGCTGTCACAGTGAGTAAAATGTTGCTGTTTTCCACAAACAATGTTGCTGTTTTTCCCAAATAATGTTGCTGTCACAGTGAGTAAAATGTTGCTGTTTTCTAAATAAATGTTGCTGTCACAGTGAGTAAAATGTTGCTGTTTTTCTAAATAAATGTTGCTGTCACCGTAACACAATTGTTGCTGTTTTCTAAACAAATGTTGTTGTTTTTCCTAAAAGAATTGATGTGGCTGTCACTGTTGTCATGTTGCTGTTTTTATGGAAAATCACTGTTGCTGTCACTGTTTCCATGTTGCTGTTTTGCCAAAAAATCACTGTTGCTGTCACTGTTTTTAAGTGCTGTTTTAAAAGCTATTGTCGCTGTTGCTGTAAATTGGTATTTGTTCCTGGTGTTGTCAATTGTCGATGTCTCGGTGCTGTAAATTGGTATTTGACAAATCGATCCTTCAACCCTCGCCTTGTTTTTCACCGATCGTTTAGAATCACCCATGAATCTATAAAACAACTTGATTAGATGAAAAATTATATTTACCTCAAATGGAAAAAATGAATTAGTTCTCAAAATGATACCTTTCAAATGGATACATCCACCTGTACTGAACCGGTCCACCAAGTCTTGCTTCATATGCTAGATGAACAGGGAGATGCTCCATAGAATCAAAGAAACCAGGTGGTAATATTCTCTCCAACTTACATAGAATGAATGAAATGTTCTCTTCCATCCTAACAAGGTCGGCATCTCTTAAAGATGCAGAACACCAATCCTTAAAAAATTGACTCACTTCAGTTAGCGGATTAAGAACATGGCCAGGTAAAGAACTAAATGCAATAGGGAAGTAACATTCCATAAATACATGACAATCATGACTTTTCATCCCAATCATTCTTCTCTTGTTCACATCAACACATCTCGCCAAATTAGAAGAATATCCATCCGGCATTTTGAGTTCTTTTATCCACTGATAAACTGAATTTGTTTGTTCGAGAGTTAATGAGTAACATGCTTTGGGTTTGAGCATCTTTCCATTAGTTTGTGGCTTCAAATTTAAGTCCTTTCGATGGCAGTAAAGAGCAATGTCCAATCTCGCCTTATCATTGTCCTTGGTTTTGCCCATTATGTTCATCACTGTGTTAAATATATTGTCAAAAAATTCTTCTCTATATGCATAACATCGAGATTGTGTCTTAATAAATTATCTTTCCAATATGGGAGATCCCAAAAGATACTCCTCTTTGTCCAATTATGCGCTTGTCCATATCCATCAAATCGAGAAACAAGAGGATCATCTGTGATTTTTGGAAAATCTCTAACTCTATCCCAAACCTGATCTGGAGTAAACCGAGGAGGCGGCCCATCCTTTTCAACTACATTCTTCTTAAATGCATTCTTGTTCCTTCTAAATGCATTATCATGTGGTAAAAACCTACGGTGCGAGTCAAACCAAGAACTCTTACCCCCGTGTTTCAAGGTAAATGCCTTTGTATGCTCCATACAATGTGGACATGCTAATTTACCATGGGTTTGCCAACCAGACAACATGCCATAAGCAGGGAAGTCATTAATGGTCCACATCAAAGTAGCTCTCATCTTGAAATTCTCTTTCCGTGCGTAATCGTAAGTCAAGACACCATTCCACAACCTCTTTAAATCATCAATTAGTGGTTCTAAATAGATGTCAATGCCTGCTTTTGGATTTTCTGGGCCAGGAATCAAACAAGTCAAAAACATGTAAGGTTTAGTCATACACATCTCAGGGGGAAGGTTGTATGGGGTAACAATAACGGGCCAGCAAGAATATGGCGAAGCCGATGCTTGGGTATATGGCGTAAAACCATCAGAGCATAACCCAAGCCGTATGTTGCGTGGATCCGCGGCAAAATCAGGTTGTACCCGATCAAAGTGTTTCCATGCTTCCCCATCAGACGGATGGCGCAACACGCCGGGACATCTATTCTCAAAATGCCACGTCATTTCCCCTGCAGTGTGCTCGGATGCAAACATTCTCTGCAACCTTGGAATTATTGGCATTGACTTCACCGGAACTGGTTTATTCTTGCTACTATTCCCCCTTTTGCGATACCTCGGCGCATTACAAAATTTGCATTCAAGTAGCGCAGCATCATTTTTCCCAAACTCATTATCATAATACAACATGTGACCTTTCGGACAGCAATCAATCCTTCTAGCTTCCAATCCCAACTTAGAAACTAACCTCTTAGCCTCATAAAAAGTCTTTGGCAAATTTTCATTCATAGGCGTCACAGCTGACATCATATCACATATCAAGTCCATTCCCACCTCAGAAGTATTACTCAATGATTTGAGAGCTAAAAGCTTTGCACAAATCGATAACTTTGAGCTTGATGACCCTTCAAACAATGGCTTGTTTGCATCTAACAACATATTATAAAATGTTTGTGCTTGCTCATTCGGAAGCTCATCCATGTTATCGTACTGTTTCTCCTCAAATGACACATTCACCCCAAGACCGTCACAAACCATATTCTGCATCAAGTCGATTTGTTCACCACGTCCTATATCCGCGGAATTACTTGAAGAACCCCTGCAATTTTCGCCAATCAATGGGACGACATCAAACCCTTCTTCACCATTACTAGTCCAAATCCAATAAAATTGGGCCTAAACCCAATTCTCTTCAAGTGTTTAATGACCTCTGTTGGACTCTTAATCTTTCCACATTCACATTTGACGCACGGACATCGAATCCCACCTTCAACTCTAAATTGTTCTTGACTAATTGCAAAAAGAACAAACTCCCACACGCCATCTACAAAAGATTGTTTCAAACGCGCTCTTTTTGGAAACAACCTATCATACATCCAAAGGCGGTGCGAAGGAGGAAATTCCATTCTGCACAGTTAAAATTGCTGATATATCAAATAGAGAACGATGGATGTCCATCAAGAGAGAGAACGTGAAATGTATTTAAACGATGGATGTCCACCGAAAGAGAACGAGACATGATACATTTCATATCATATTAGCTAATTTCAAATTAAAGAAAGCACTTAGCTAATTTCATATTAGCTAATTTCAAATTAAAACTATAGAGCTAATTTCAAATTAAAGAAAGCAAATATAGAAAAAATCAAGTTACTTAACAAATTCAATATACTTTTACTCATGCCCAAATATTGCATCCATCCATATTCAATCAATACTTTTACACATAACTATCTAGACAATGACATATTAAATCAATCCCTCTTCCAACATCAATAAGTTGTCAAGAGTGGGGAAAAAAGATTAAAAACACCAAGACCAAGGAATCTAATTGTTGTGACCAAGGAAAGCAAAGCACAAACAGGTAAGAGGCATCAAGACCATCCAGCTTCCATTTCAGTTTGAATAAAGCATGTAGATGTATGAAGGAAAAGCATGTAGATGAATGAAGGAAAAGCAATTATCAACACCAACAGATTCTGAAAAATGAAGTAAAAGCATGTACATGAATGAAGGAAAAACATTTATCAATAAGGGAAGTGAAGCGATTGCATCCAGGTTTGTTTTCTACATGCTTTTACTCTACATGCTTTTCCTTTATGAAGTAAAAGCATGTACATGAATGAAGTAAATGAAGTAAAAGTATGTACATGAATGAAGGAAAAACATTTATCAACAACAACAAATTCTAGAAAATAAAGGAAAAGCAAGTAAAAGCATGTACATGATTAATTTTTGTGATTCGCAAGTGTTTACAGATTTTTCAAACTTATATAAATGTGCATACAAATTCATATATATGCATATAAAACACCATTAGTAAGCTTCAATTCAAAATACTAATTAGAAAGTCATACATAAATCAAAGTACTACAACTTAACAAGTCATACATAAGCACTAAGATAAGTGATTAATAAGTATTTAACATATTTAGTATTATATATTATTGAATAGGTATTGACATTCTTTTAACAAAAAGAAATAGTTTACTCAGGAAGTGAATGACACAAACACAGAAGCAAAGTAAAATCAAAATAGAATGCAAAACAAAGGTTAATAGAATACAGATGCAAAATAGAATACAAATTAATAGATTCAAAAACAAAATAGAATACAAAACAGAGGTTAATAGAACTAAAAAAGATGTTCATAGAACCAAATATAGTAGAAACAGTAGAGACATTGAATTACACAAATGCAAAATGAAAGAAAAGCATCACACAGCAGCTGCGAAAGAAAAGAAGAAGTTTCTTCTATAGTTTTACACACACACATGCAAGAATATTCTTCAGCAACCCATTACCATTACACAACAAAAATTCAATCACTAATTAAGCAGATAGGTACAACATAATTTATGATTCGAAGAAAGTTGCAGAAATCGATCAATAGAGTAGTTTAAAGAATGACTTACATGGTAGGGTTTGCCAATTTGACGATTTTGTAGCAATGTTTTTGATGACAAAACCAGCTTCAGCAACAGAGTGGAAAAGGTAAGAACACGATTCTGGAAATTGCTTGAATGGATGAAACCCTCAAAGATGGAAACGCAGCGCTCCTTTGAAAGACTGGATGATAACTAATAAAAATAAATTGTAAATTGACACAAACTAATAAAAAGAAACAAAAGCAGATAAATTACTGTTTCTATCTTCAATTTTAAGTTTAGGGTTTTCAATCAATTTAGGTTTTTCATCAAACAATCAGGAAGAGAGAAGAAGAAAGCTACATACCTGTGCTTTTCAGACTCAGAAGGACACAGGAAAAGAGAAGATGAAGAAAGCTTCCATTGATGGCTTCGCGGAGGAGGGCTTCGCTGTTCTCGCTAGAGAGAAGAAGAGAGAAGGCTTCGCGAAGGAGGGCGGTGGAGGACGGAGGAGTGCGGTGGAGGACGGAGGAGTGCGGTGGAGGACGGAGGAGGACGGACGAGGGCGGTGGGGGCAGGAAGAGGGCGGAGGAGAGTGAGTGACAAAAAGGTGTAAAATGAGAAACTGATGAAGCTGCGCAGAGTTTTATGAAACTTTATAGTTTGCGACGGATATTTTGAGATTTCCGACGACAATATCCGTCGGAAATTTGCGACGGCCAGAAAATTTCGTCGCAAACGTGAGCGGGAAGTTTAGTGCCTCTTCTGCTGAACATTTGCGACGACGTTTTCGTCGCAAATACGTCGGAAATTGCGACAGATAAGGTTTCGTCGGAAATTTTCGCAGGAAACAAGGTTTATTCTTGTAGTGATTGTTATTTCGAATGTGACCAAGTCTGAACTCTAATTACAGTATTGTTGTTTTGTTACCATGTGCGTAGTTTTTATCGACTTTGTCGGTGACTAATCTACGTCGGGGAACTTGGCCATGAGTATCCGGCTTTGCCGGCCGGTGTGGCTCTCCCCTCCCAACAAAGTTTTCGTCACACTCAAAATTTGAACCGAGACCTTTGGATGGGATCTAAGTCCAATTACTACTTAGATAAACCAATGTTGGTCTATTTACAGTATTATTATTACATGATTTTCTTTGCAATCCCATTCTTAATTGGCAGCAATAAATAATTGGAGACATGTTCTGGATGATAAGCAAACTAAAGTTGTGATGTGGGACCACTTTTAAGAGGGTGTTTTAAAATAAAAATGTAGCCCATACACATAGTGAGAAGATTATATCAAGTTTTAGATAGTGTGAAACCGGGGAGGTGACCAAATTTTCAACATCTTTTCATAATTACATCAGAGTGGATATATAGAGTGAATTGTGACCAAATTTCCAACATCTTTTTCCATGCTCACATCACAATCCGTAATGAAGATATATTCAAAATAAAATTTTAGTTTTATAACAATTAATAATTTTTTTAGTCTTTACGTTTTTTAAGGATTTTATTGACAAAAGAAATGTTTGTTTTTTTTTTTACCACAAAATGACTTAACAGTATATAATGTCAATTAATTATTTTATTTATGTTCGTATTATAGTCTTAAGAGCATTTTCAACCATGAAGCATTTGATTCTGGATTCGATCTCTGACCGGTGCGTATGAAAAAATATTTGTTGGGAGATGTCAGCCCCTTAAATGGATCTCACATATCTCGAAGGATTAGTCTCCACAGTCGCCGTGGAGGATACCTTGGTTTACCAAAAAAAATTTCAACCATGAACAACCAACGGATTGGGAAAATGGAATGGAAATAAAGGGGAAATTAAAGGAACCAAATTAAACGTTGCATGGAACAGTCGTATATGGGGATAAAAACTAGGGGTGGACAAAATTCATTAACCGACCGATAAACCGATTATCCGAAGGATTGTTAGGTGCAACGGTCGGATTCCTATGGGTGTCGGGTTCCAAATCTGCAAAAACGGTTAAATGTGGCTTCATTTGGCCGGGCTCAGTTGCCCACAATTGAATCCATCGATAACCGAACCAGCCCACATGTCACAACACTGTTATAATATTTACTTTTGGTTCGCGTACAGAATTATTTTTTACTCAAATACCGCATACAGAATTATACATGAGATGAAAGAGAGAATATACAAATTGTAAATCACCAAAACTTAGACCTGCTGCTACCGAAAAGACAAAGGCAGGGGCAGCTACCACCTTACATAAAGCAAGTTGAATTTATAATTTTAAATATTTCTTATCATATTAACTTTCTTTTTTTTACAGCACCAAGTACCAACTTCAAGATGAGAGAGAGAAAAACTCTTGTCATCTTCAACCTTTTCATTTTAAACAAGAAACTCAATCTTGCAGTGGCTATGGCTTCACACACTATATTTTTTACAGAACACAACAACTTTTGCTGTAGTGGTGCTAAGAAGCTGCTAGCCGAAAAAACCCACCCGTCAAACGGCCGAACCGTGAACCCGCAACTTCCTGTAACCGTAGCTTCAATGGGCGGAAATGGATGCTAGCATTTGTTCATCGGTTTTCCTTTGGTGTGTGATTTTCAAACCGAAACCATGTTAATCGACCGTTTGTCCAGCCCTAATAAAAACATATTGAAGTTGGTGTTTGAATTATCGGTGAAAACAATGAGAGATATAATTAATTAAAATACTGCTTTATAGTACAATAAAGAGCCCGAATGACATGATATCAGAGTACAAAGATGGATGGCCAGTGCGAAATTTGATCTTAAGCACGAGCGGAGATTAGTCTTTCGTTAAAAGTGTTGAGATACTCAATGGGTAGCCATCGATGGTTCGAAGCAAAAAAGAGTACAAAGATGGATAAAAAAATATAGGTGTCCATAAATAAAAACTAACCAATGTAGTCGATCGAGGGAAAATGTAAATAATAGGTGTGATATTTGGAGTTAATAGCGTGGTGTTTTGGTGTAGGTTTGTGGAAGATTAAAGACTGAAATAATGCATAAAATAAATGAAGTAACTAAGAGACATTAAATATTAGCTAATGGGTTTATCAAAAAAAATATTAGATACTGGGCGGTGGGTACCATAAATTTAATAGGGCAAGCTAAGGGCCGGTGGCTAGCATCATCTTGACAAAATGAAAAACGTAGGCCGGATAGCTTGGAATTTTGCGGTGCAATTTCACATCCAGTAAACAAATTTCCATCAAAAAATAGTTAAAAACCACTTTACAATACTAATTAACCAAATTTTTTAGAGTATTAACCAATTAGCCAAGTTTTTAGTCAATGACCTAGAAAACAGTGAAAAGACACGTTGGTTAATAACATAAAAAACTTGATTAATTGATATTGTAAACTGATTTTTAATTATTTTTGTCTGAAATTTTTTGTCAAATATCATTACTCATATACGTATCCGTGAATAAGGGTACAAAATATATTATCTTATAGACGCAGTTTTTTTTATCAGAACTTATAGACACAGATAGAAACACATATAAATATTAACAATAATAAAAATGAATTTAATGATGTAAAAGACTCTTTGAAATACAAATGATTACAAATTTGGGGTGATATCTATCTTTAACCAATTCCCAAGAGTATTCCAGAATAACAAATCAACTTTATCATATTTTTAAGGTCCAGGCAAACCAATAGTGGACAATCGGTCGGTTACGCCGGTTTCGGGTTCAAAAAGGCCAAACCAACCAAAACCGAAGATAGATTATCTAGCAACCATCTCCGACCATTATAGCTCTCGGTTTGAGCAAGTGCGAGTACGGCGGGTACGACGGTTTAATGGGTGGGTTGAGGCGGTTGGAATCAACAAAAAAACTGAAATAAATCAGCATAAAAAAGTAGCCATTTCTGAATGAAACACAACACTCACAGACACGACAAAACATTTACTCTTCTTCTATCTTTAAGAAACACAACACTTAGACTTCAAATCGGAGCGTTATCCAACAAAACAGATCTTTGGAATCTCGATGACGTCGGGGTCCAAGAAACGACGAGAACTGCTCCGAGAATATGCTCTCCTCCTGCCACCACAGCGAAAACAAAACAAAAACAGTGACAATCATTTGCACACTCAAATATATTTTTTTGAATAAATTCAAATATTTGTTTTCCTAATAGCGAGATAATAATGCATATATCCAAATATTTAAATTTGCCTGTTATCATGAATCATGAATTACATTAATTTCAATGTCATTATTTGCCTCTTTTTTTTTTTAAATAAGCACAACATTATTTGCCTCTGATCAATGTCATTATTGTGCTAATGTGCTAATGCTTATTTGGCAATCCGTGTGCATCTATCTATTTATACAAATAAATCTCTTATGAAATTACCAATTTTGATATCTTATTAACTAGACACATATCTAATTTAAGGGTAAAAATGTCATTACTTTTTCTTTTTTTTCCTTCTACACTCTCTTTTTTCTTACACTCTCTTTTCCCCTTTTTACTTTTCTCTTACACTCTCTTTCTTCCTTTTTTCTTTTTACTTTACTTTTACTTTTCCCATAAACAATTCTTCTCTTTCTCTCATCACTTCACTTTAGTTTTTTTATATAAATTTCTAAATTTATACAAATACTACTCTACTAAAATTACCTATAAAAATGTAAACGAGTCACGCTAAAAAAACTCACCTTTTTGGAAAAAGTTATCACTTTAAAATTTTAATTTTTCTCTCCGAAATCCGTTTACACTCTTATTGATAATCTACTATCACCTCTTATTGATAATCTACTATCTATTTTTTACTATCTACTATAATATACTAATCAACTAAAATAATCAATTGAAACTACGAGATAACTGCAATGATATATAAAAAAACACGGGATAACTGCACTGATATATAAAAAAACACAGGATTAATATTTGTCATTGATAATTAAAATTTTTGAAGACTACTATAAACCTACTATCTAAAAAACAAGTAGATTTAATGACTATTTAGAGTACTAATTAATATTTAAAACAAATATTTCTTATAGATAATTTACTATCTCTCTTTTACTATCAACTATAATCTAGCTACTAGTCAACTAAAATAATCAATTGAGACTACGAGATAACTGCACTAATATATTAAAAAACACGGGAAACACGAGATTAATATTTGTCATTGATAATTAAATTTTTTGAAGACTACTACTACAAACCTACCATCTAAAAAACAAGAAGACTTAATGACTATTTAAACTACTAATTAATATTTAAAACAAATATTTCTTATTGATAATTTAATATCTAACTTTTACTATCTAGTATAATCTACTAATCAACTAAAATAATCAAATGAAACTACGATATATCTGCACTGATATAAAAAACCACGGGATAACTGCAGTGATATATAAAAAAACACTGGATTAATATTTTCCATTGATAATTTTTTTTTTGAAGACTACTATAAACCTACTATCTATAAAAACAAGAAGGCTTAATGACTATTCAAACTGATTAATATTTAAAACACACATGAGAAATATTTGTCACTAATATCTAAAAAAGGACAAATAATTGTCACTGATATATAAAAAATACGGGATAAATATTTCTTATTGATAATCTACTATCTATCTTTTACTGTCTACTATAATCTAATAAACAAATCAAATAATCAATTGCAATTATGAGATAACTGCATTTATACATAAAAAACACGGGATAATAACACTAATATATAAAAAAAAATACGGGGATAACAACACTGATATATAAAAAACACGGGATAACAACATTGATATATAAAAAACACGGGATAACAACACTGATATATAAAAAAAACGCTGCATTGATATATACAAAAAACACGGGATAAATGTACAGATTGTTTTTAAATAATACTTTTACATTTTTAAATTTTAATATTTATCTATTTTTTTTGAAACTCCTCTTTTATCTACTTTAAATTTGTCTTTATTTTCACGGGGTAATGTAAATGTTCAGACTATTTAAATACTGTCTAAGGTCATTTATAAAAAGAACACGACAGCACCCGTGCGTATGCACATGTATCCTACTAGTTGTAACAAAACCTAAATTTTTTTGACTAAAAATAAGGTATTCATTGATTCAAATCGGTATATTACATCGAAGAATACAAATTCCATATTGCTAAAACTAAAAAGGAAGAATTTGCGAACAAGGTCACAACATCCAAGTTAATAGCATAAAACGGCAAATTGCCTAAAAAATTATAGGCACCAGAGTACCTATGCCTCCAGATCTGTAGCGTTGATGACCAAGTCTTCATTAGTTGAATCTGTAGCGAGTCGAAGTGGATCTATCAATCCGAACGGAACAAACACTATAACAAGACGGAAAAAGCCAAACCACATCGCACAAGACGACAATCAAAAATATGGCGCCGCACAAGACGACGAACAAAACAACGGCATCACACTAAGACGACGAACAAAACAACGGTGTTGCACTTAGACGACGAAATCACAAAAAGCTCAAAACTATGTGAATAACACTTATTTAGATGAAATGAGAGAAAAAACGATGTAGAGGGGTGATTTCGGGTACCGAAAATTACCCAAAATCACTCCTCTCCAATGGAGGAAGAAGAAGAAAAGTTAGAAAGAAGAAGATGGCCGGCTAGAGAAAGAAGATGAAACAAAACCTAATTTTTATTTGCTAATCTTACCTTAGTTGCTTTCCAGAAAAGAAAACCGAACACTAATTGTTTACATGGAATGGGTAGCGCTTTCTAGTGAAAGCGCTACCTATACCTTTAGCCCCTTTTGGGAATAAGTAGCGCCTTTACTAAAAGGCACTAAGGAAATTAGTAGTGTTTTTAGTGAAAGCACTACTCATTCCTATCAATGGGTTGCGCTTTTAAAGCGCTACAGTTGGGGGAGTGGAATCAGTAGCGTCAAGATTAGTGTTAAGAATCATAGGATCATACATGCATAGATCAAAGCCATAGGAGAGGTATTGAGCATAAGAGTACTCATGTGGTAAAAGAGGTAAAAACTCTTCATAAGGAATCATATTGAAAAAAGATACTAAATGTGAGTACAATGTGCTCTATATATAGAGCTCTAGGAAATACTAACTAACTAGCAAATTACTAATTAGTCCCTAAGAGAATGTAACACCTCCTAAGTCACTATTACTTTTAATAGCCTCCCTCAAGCTGATATTGGGATCACCATATCAGCTTGAAATACAAGCAATTATTCCCATTACCAAAAAACACTAAGCAAAAGGTAAGTAACATAGTCAAGAGAGAAAAAAAACGATAAAGTAGTGCTCTGGCAAGTGGCATATGCTAATACCATCCATCCAGTGAGTAGTGGGCCAAGGAGAAACGTTGAGCTCAAACAAAAGGAGCCCAAAGCAGTGATTGAGAATGGGCCAAGCCCAAACAGAAAGAAACCAAGCTGGCCTCTCCTGGAACCCGTGTGATGCAGCAGCGAGAAGGTTCTGGAACCCAAACGAAACGGAGTCGCAACATTGAACAAGAGTGTCACTGATAACTCTATTTTATATAGAGTTATTCATACAATTAAACTTGGATTATTGCTTATCTTCAAGAACATTAGTATATAAATATAGCTTATTTATTAAGAAACAACATTTTAAAGATTCAAATGAATAAGGACAATGAATTAGGAAAAATACATATATCTTGTTAGGTTTGATGTTTCTGTTCAGTGCATCTACTTCAGGTGTGCCCACACTGCCTACACTAGGAGTGCCCACACTGCCTACATCTGCTAAACCAGCACTTTGGACCAAAACATCCAAGGACCATTCCAATGCTTCAACACTTGATATGTGACGTCATGCCTAGTCATATGGAGCAGATCCACTTGCAGAATTCGGCGCCTACTATCAAAGACTAGTTGCGAAGGTCACTCACTCAAGGCCATGTGGCACTCATTCATTGGACCATGCCATGTGAGCTTCATGCAAAGCGACCAATTTGAACAACTTGCTTGATGGGAGGTCTGCAACTAACCATGGTTAATTATCTCAGTTACAATTTCGTGCCAAAGGAAACCCTCCAAGGGAGGCAAGCTCTCATGCCTATAAATAGAAGCCATATCTTCACTTAAAAATCATCCTTCATCCATTTCTTAAAGGATCACTTAAGTTTAGTTTTATTTTCAGTTTAGTTTAGTTTTATTTACGTTTCTGAAGAGAAGGAAGGTAAGGAGGTGCTTGACAACCACTCCCTTCACTTCTACTTGGAGGAAACTTGTGTAAGAATATCATCTTGTACTTCAACTTGGAAATCTCATGCAAAAGTTCTTCTACTTGTGTAATCTGTATCTCTTTTAGTTCTTTTGTAATATTACTCATCTTGTTATGGTCCTTACAGATTCTTTCTATTTTATAATGAGTAATATGAGCTAATTTCCTTAAGTTGAGATGTTGTAAGCTTTGTAATGAACTTCTAAGTAAGTATATGTGGTTCAAGTAGTGTATGCATTTTAACTCTTGTGCAATACTTCTTTCAAAACTTATTCTGAATTTGATCACCTTAGAATAGGTAAACATGTAACAGCAGACAAGGGTTACATTTAAGACATCAAGAGTTGATAAGAATAAGTGTTTGTAACATCATCTTTGTTAAACTAGCTTTAATAAAGAATTGCTTGTTAAAACCATGTTAAGTCCTAGACATAGGATAACATAGTTCTTAGGGTGATACAGTGGGCGCTTAAGAGACAAGAGTGAACCTATTTAGCATGCCTAGACATAGGAAGCTTGTAATGAAACTCTGAAGAAAGTGACTGAAAAGCACACACTCATGCAGCTGCACTCAGTGTACCTACACTTCCTACACCACTAAAACTCTTAGAAGTAAGTTACTTGGTGAAAACATCTCAACTACTTTATCTAACTGATTTCCTTCACATATTTACTGTTTATATTGTTTAAATACAATTCATAAACTCCAATTGTGAATAGTGTAGGTGTTGCCTTCGACGACGACACGGTGGTTCCCAAACCAAACGCGTGCGAGATATGATAAACCAGATCTGGTTGCGTCGACTTTCCAGCTGCTGCAAGGGTGAAATCAGTCGTTGTAATAGAGGAATTGTTCCATTCAACAGCGATCTCCTCGTTCGCGATTTCTTTCACGGACGTGCTCATCGTTTTACAGAGATCCATTCTTTCTTCTTCTTTTGTACAAGTGTTACCATCAGAGTTAAAATCAAGGTCACATTCGGTAGCAAACTCCTTCGTAGTGTTGGATTCAAGATCCACAATCGGCAATGCAATGACATTCTCTAGAGAGATTCCGTCATTTCTCAATTTGAAGGTAACCACGGGACAATTGATTTCTCTGATCTTGATAGTGGACTCATCTAATTCAGTTTTGATTGAAATCAATGAAGGAGCAGAAATGATATCAAGATTGGAGTCATTACCAAAACTGCCGAAAACAATTTCGAGATCATTGTTTTCATGTCGGAGCTGCAAAGCGTCTTCCTCTTCTTGATCCAAGAACAACCACCGTGGAACTTCATATTGTGCATCACCGAAATCAGAATAGAAATCTTCATCGGGGATCGAGTCAGAGTCGGAATCGGAAGCATAATCCTCATCTCTAGGGTATTGCTCTGATACCATGTTAAGAATCATAGGATCATACATTCATAGATCAAAGCCATAGGAGAGGTATTGAGCATAAGAGTACTCATGTGGTAAAAGAGGTAAAAACTCTTCATAAGGAATCATATTGAAAAAAGATACTAAATGTGAGTACAATGTGCTCTATATATAGAGCTCTAGGAAATACTAACTAACTAGCAAATTACTAATTAGTCCCTAAGAGAATGTAACACCTCCTAAGTCACTATTATTTTTAATAATTAGTAGCGCTCGAAAGCGCTACCTATGACAAAAAAAGTGCCCAAATCTGTTGTAGTGCTCCTTACTTGCGCCATGGCCCAAACATGTTTAGGGTCTCACCAATATAAATAATCTTATGATATGTATGTAGGTCAACCACGCACACCAACAAAGGATACCACCTAAAAATAATTTAGCGCACACACCTTAGAGTTGGCAAATGACCTCCATAAATTTCCACCTTCGTGAACTCAAAATAGCCACTAGCGAAAACGTGAAAAATAAGCGTAATGACACAGAGTGAAAACTGCTTTTTGGTTTCTTGGTTTCCTATTTTTTTTGTACAAAAATACCCTTCATCTATAACTATATATTCTATAATCTTTAATTTATAACTATATATATAGATATATATATATATATATATATATATATATATATATATATATATATATATATATATATATATGTTGGAACTTTGATGTTGTGTGAATTGAAAAAGTCCCATATTGGATAGACTAGGCACTTTAAGAGTGCTTATAAGTGTGAAATTCACACATTGGGATGGACCCCAAGGGGTACCCATTATTTTGGAAGGGAGAAAACGCACACAAACTGATCACCACATGCGCGCGCCGTCGCCGTCGTTTGTCCGACCGGCTCTGGTGGGCCGGGCCTAGACTTGCGCTGAGTGGTGTGTGATTTTATTTCGAAAAATAATTTTTTATTTTTATTTTCGTGTGCGTTGACTCCAACGGTCATGTTGAGCAAGTCAAAGCTCCAACAGTCATATTGACCAAGTCAAAAGAGCCGTTACGCTTTGACCAAGTCAAAAGAGCCGTTGCTCTCCAACGGTCATATTGACCAAGTCAAAAGAGCTGTTGCACATTTATTGTTTTTATTACCCAACGGCCATTTGCTCCACAAACTCACCTATAAATGGAGACCTCTCCCCACTCTCCAAGGCACAGTGTAACTTGAAACCGAAATTTGAAGCATTTTCAAGTTTCTTCTCTCTTCTCTTTAAACACTTTTCTTTTCTCTCTCGAAACTTGAAGCATTTCCAAGTTTTTTTTCTTAAGAGTGGTTTATTAAACCATATAGAAGGTGTATTATCTCGAGCAAAATTTTCACAGTGCAGTGATCTTTCGTAACAGTTTCGACTGGGTTGTTTTATCCTGGGGACGTCGTGGTTGATAGCCTGTTCGCACAATTTTCAGCAGTGCCACGAAACGTCTTAAAGAGAGCAACCTAGTCCGCGACTCAACCCAGTAATTTCTTCGGTGGATTGATTTTCTAAAATATTTTTCTGAAACTCAAAAACAACAACTTTAAGACATTTCGAAATTTAGCCATGACTACCGAAGACATTACTGGCTCTGATTCTGCTGTTTCTAACTTCAACAGATCATTTCATTTTCAAGAATGTCAATTCAAACAATGGCAACAAAATAAATCTTATTTTATTTATTAAATGTGAAAAAAGTTTCCAACGTGTTAAAAGATGACATTCAAGTGCTCACTGAAACAACTGATCAGAAAGGAAGCGATAAAATAGCTAAAGAAATATTACTATGAAAAGAGAATAATTTTCTCTATATACTATTTATCAATGGAAAGAGAATGATTTTCTCTATACGGTCTTATAGAAAGAGAATGACTATATCTATATTATTTTAATTCTATATAAAGAGAATAATCATCTCTATAAGAATTACTTTTTTAATTCATATTTTTTGTGAATTTGAAGTGCATAATTTTTTTTATTCGCATCTTTTGTTGCTGTTAGTGGTTAACACTTAATGATTAATGATTTTATATCATAGAATTGCTTTTGATCTCATTAGCAATAACATTATTTTTTTTGAGAAGTTATGTTTTTCACGATATATTGCAATATATAATATTGAAAATTGCAATATAATTTTCTAGCAAACCGTTCAAAAATTAAAGCTGTAATCAGCCTCAAAAGAACAACAACTGGAATGGGACCCCCCAAATTTCCCAATTTCTAAGGTTCAACTACCACCACCTAGAAATGATGACGCTCCTCTATTTAATTGTTTCAATTGCGAGAGACCAGGTCATATGACACAAAAGTGTAGAAACAGGCCAAGCTCTTCCCTGCAGGCTAGCCTACATGAATAGCAATTTGTTGCTATAATTTCGGAAATCAACATTGTTGGTGAATGCGAAGGTTGGTGGATTGTTACTGGCTTCGCTCGCCGTGATCATGCTATGTTTTGAACATACACCGTTGCTGAAAATAAGAAAAGTATGTTGAGCCTGGTGGATAGGGGTGGGAATAGGCCAGGCTTTGAAAGGCCTGAGCCTGGCCTACGGTGAACATTTTAAGCCTGAGCCTGGCCTATGGCCTGTCATAGGCTTTTTTTTAGGCCTGGCCTGGCCTTTTTAAAAGCCTGGCTCGGCCTGAAAGCCTATTTAAAAGCCTATTTTGTATTAAGGCCTCCAAGTAGACCATTTTACCTTTTTTTTAAACAGGCTAAAGGAGCCTAATTCATATAAAGGCTTTTTACAATTTTTACTAAAAGATGCAACGACATTTTTTTAAGAAAATATTACTATGATTTAAACCATTAAAACAACCAGTAACAAGTTTATAAAAACTAAAATAGATAAAAGGCACTCTCCCGCAATACACATAATGGAGAATGCCTCAAGAAAGAGGTCTTCATTAATCTTCAAAGAGAATTCAGCCTTCAAGTGTTTCTTTCAAATCTTCAAGTAGATATGTATTTCTTCTTTTTCAACCTTCAAAATCATGAAAAAAAATACATAGAAGTTAGTTATTGAACTAAAAAAATGTTATATAGGTATATGCACAAACACCTAAAAAAATCAGAAATATTAATTAATAAAAATATATAAAATAAGAAATACTAACCTTTGATTTTTTCTTCACATTATACTTTTGACGAAACCAATCACCACCACAAATGAGAGCTTCAACAGATTCAGCGTTTAATTTAGCGCGAAACTCATCAATAACTCTACCTCCAGCACTGAATGTGGACTCAGATGCCACAGTTGAGATTGGGATAGCTAGTATATCAGCAGCCATCTTAGACAGTGTCTTATATTTCATGCTGTTGTTCCTCCACCAGTCCAAAGCACTAAATGAGTTAGTGTTAGGAACATAAATACCTTCATCGAGATAATCTTGCAATTCTAATTTTATTGGAGGAATAGCTTCTTTTTCACGTAGAATGCTTAGAATTTCATCAAACCCAGTGACAACTGCAACATTCACTTGTGAGGATGATGAATTATTACTATCCAAATTAACAATAGCAGGTGAAGACTCTTCCAAACATAAAGCTACATACTCATCATATAATTCTTCCAATGAACTCTTGACCTTCTTTATATTCTCATCAGCAATTTCTTTAGATTTATATATCAAGGGAAAACATATACGCACCATATGAAATTTGCACCTAGGATCCAATACACTAGCAATAGCCATCAACATATTACACTCCCCCCAATATTTGTCAAACTTTGTTTTCATTGGACCTACCATTTCTCTCATGAAGAGATCTTCATCTATGGTTTTATGAGTAATCTTGGTCACACTAATCTTGGTCACTATTTGGTGGCTAGATTTCCACATATCTGTGGTTAAACTAATCTTGGTCACACTTTCAAAAAATTTCTTCAGTATTTTCTTCTCCATCTCATATAGTGTCAAACAATCACTTCTTGCAGTTTTATGAGTAACCTTATGAAAATCTGGGTTTGCATATTGGAAGCCCCACATCCAAACATCATCCTCAACAATACTAAAAGGATATTCATGAACCATGATAGCAGTTGCAATTATTTCTCTCATTTTTTTGTTAGAGTATCTAACACCAGGAATCATAAAAGGATTACCTGAATTCGAAGGCTGGAATGGAATGGCAGCTTGTCTCTTTTTAGCAGCGGTTTGCAATTGCTTATGTGTGCAGCCTTTAGAGTGTCTTTTCAAATGACTGATGCTAGATCCTGCTCCCCCAGTGGCAAATTTTTGCTTACAATATCTACAAACAGCTTTCCTCACACCTTTGGAAATTTCAACTTCATCAAAATCGTTCCAAACAAGTGATGTTTTTTTCCTCTTTCTTCCAACGACAGGTTCTACATTTTCTTGTGCTATGCCATTTTCATTTGCTTGTGTGTTAGCTTCTACTTGAGTTGAATCTATAGGCACATGTTCACTCACATGAGTGGGTGAAATTGGTTCACTTCTTTCTAATGGAGAAGACATTCCAGAGAGAAATTTAGTTTGGGATTGTGAACAATAAACAAATAGGATTTTCACCTTGTGTAAATTAATTGAAGGCTGGAATCTTGAAAGTCTTTAACATAATAATACAAGTTGTGTCGTATGAAAGTCTTTTAATTTGGGAAACTTGAAAGTTTTTTTTTTATAATAATGGGCAATATAATGATCTGCCTGGAGTATATGTGCCGAATGAGTTTCAATCAATTTTTTTACTAGACAGTTGCAATTTGCATTGGAAATGAATGATAATAATACTCCAATATAAATGATAATACTCCAATATAAATGTAGTAGTTGGTCAAATACTATGCATGCCCTCTAGTCTCTATATACTAATACTATATTGTGCCGCATGAATGATGAAAGTTTCAATTAATTTAAACCATTTCAATTGAAACCTTGGGAATCCATGACAATAAACTGATTCTATTGATTTCAAGAACAACTAGTGCTGGAACCTTAATATCTGAGAAGTGAGAAAGTTGAACCGTCCAAAAAAATTTGACCTATTTATATTTCCTTCTTCTTTATTTAATTTAGTAAAAATTAATAATAAAATATAAGTATATAAGTATATATAAACAGGCCGGCCTGTCAGGCCCAATAGGCTTTTTCATAAGCCTGAGCCTGGCCTATTTAAATTAATAGACTTTAAAAAAAGCCCAAGCCTAGCCTTTTTACTAAACAGGCCAGGCCAGACCAGGCTTTAGGTGGGCCAGGCCATAGGCCCCTGACGGACGGCCCGGCCTATTCCCACCCCTACTGGTGGAAACATTTTTTTAAACAATGATATTTTTTTAACGCAGTGTTTACTCTATCCATCGGAAATTTTGTACGCTATATTATTTTTTACACGTGTAATGTTTGGCTTTGACGTGTAAACAAACACATTCATTTCAATAAGAGTCACATAGCATTTTTCTAAAGTTATTTTCTTAAATGTCTTAGAAAAAATTGTGATTTTTGTAGTCAAGCAAGAATTATCAAGACTTCGCATAAATTAGTAAAGAAATCTGAGTATTTAGTTTTGACTCACTCAGATATATGCGAATCAGATGGAACGTTAACCAGAAATGGGAAACGATAGTTTGTCACTTTTAATTACAATTGCTTTCACTACATTGTAGTATACCTTGTGAAAAATAAAAGTGACGTGCTTGATATATTCAAAGTTTTCTGTTGACTCTCTGTCATATGATATAAGTTGCTCAATTTTAGAACCAAAACTACAGGGATTTGGTTGTAATTCTGTTGATTGCCGGGGAATTAGCTTAGTTTAGATCAATGTATTAAGATTCATTTTGTAAGCTAATTCTCTCGCTCCTGGTGCCAATTGCAATGGAAGACCTTCAAGTTGTCATAGCATCAACTAGCGAACCAGACATTTGCCTAGTGGTGCAATAGGAAGCTGAAGGAGACATTCTGTCATTTTTCGCATCGCGACCAGGAGGTGTTGCGTCGCGACGCAGCGTAGCCTTTTCACAGGAGAACTTTCTGGAACTTTTCGCGTCGCGATGGTTGTATCGCCCAAATAATTTAATTATTTATTTCATTAAATTATTTAGGTATTTTATTAGTATAGTTATATTTAATAATTAATAAAATGATGTTTTATTCAAATTAGGGAGTGGTGCCTAGTAATTAGCTGATTAGTGGACGGGGCCCCGTGATCCACGAGCCCAAGGCTTAGGCGCATGAAGGGGAGTGTAGGCTAGGGTTTAGTCATTCGCATTTTTTGGAGAGAAAGAAAGAAAGAACTTGCGAAGAGAGGAGAGGAGAGGAGAAAGGGGACGGCGCGCACAAGGTGAAAGGAGAGAAGTCTTGTTGCGGTGGTTCTTTGGAGCTTACGTAGAAGGAGATCTCGCGTTCGGCAAACCTAAGGTAAGGGTGGGTTCTATCCTTATAATGGGGTATATGATGGGGTTATGTGGGAGATAGGACCTATGTTGTTCCTTTGATCCTATTTGGTGTTGATTGATGATGTTAGAACATATTCATGATGTTTGAAATTGGTGCTTGATGATTGGTCATGGTGAAATTTGGTGTTTGGTGTTTGGCGCAATTTTGGTGTTCTTTAAGTTGCTGAAATAGGCGCCCTGTTGCTGGGCACCATGTCCTGTGCGTGGCTGTGTTGTGTTTGTTTCCTGCTGGAGGCGCCCTGTTGCTGGGCGCCAAGTCAGTGTCGCCTCTTTGCTGATTTTGGCGCCCTGGGCGCCCAGTCATGTTGTCTGGTTGTTGATGTTGCTGGAAGTGGCGCCCTAGGCGCCCAGTGATGCTGTCCTGGTTGCTGGAGTTGGCGCCCTAGGCGCCCAGTAGTGTCTCAGCGTTGTTCCTGTTGCTGAAACTGGCGCCCTAGGCGCCCAGTGTTGTTGCTGTCTCAGGCGCCCTGTTGCTGGGCGCCAAGCCTGATGTTGTTGTTGCTGTCTCAGGCGCCCTGTTGCAGGGAGCCAAGTCTGCTGTTGCTGTTTTTCTGAAAAATTGGTGTTGCTGCCACAATGAACAATTGTTGCTGTTTTTCTGAAAATTGGTGTTGCTGCCACAATGAATAATTGTTGCTGTTTTTCTGAAAATTGGTGTTGCTGCCACAATGAACAATTGTTGCTGTTTTTCTGAAAATTGGTGTTGCTGTCACAGTGAACAATTGTTGCTGTTTTTCACAAATAATGTTGCTGTCACAGTGAGTAAAATGTTGCTGTTTTCCACAAACATTGTTGCTGTTTTTCCCAAATAATGTTGCTGTCACAGTGAGTAAAATGTTGCTGTTTTCCACAAACAATGTTGCTGTTTTTCCCAAATAATGTTGCTGTCACAGTGAGTAAAATGTTGCTGTTTTCTAAATAAATGTTGCTGTCACAGTGAGTAAAATGTTGCTGTTTTTCTAAATAAATGTTGCTGTCACCGTAACACAATTGTTGCTGTTTTCTAAACAAATGTTGTTGTTTTTCCTAAAAGAATTGATGTGGCTGTCACTGTTGTCATGTTGCTGTTTTTATGGAAAATCACTGTTGCTGTCACTGTTTCCATGTTGCTGTTTTGCCAAAAAATCACTGTTGCTGTCACTGTTTTTAAGTGCTGTTTTAAAAGCTATTGTCGCTGTTGCTGTAAATTGGTATTTGTTCCTGGTGTTGTCAATTGTCGATGTCTCGGTGTTGTAAAATTGTTGTTGTCATAGATGTCGTAAATCTATTGGTGTCCTTGGTGTCGGTGGTCGTCGGTCAAGTTGTTAGACTGTCCTATAGGTATAGGTGTATTGGTGATGATTGGTGATAATTGGTGATGATATATCAGGTGATGGTATAACAGGTGATGTGCCTATTTTTATGGGCTAAGGTGACAGGTGATGGGTCTATGACCATTTATTAATATTGGTGTTGTTGTGTGTCACATAGATGACCATTGTTGTTAATTGTCTGGTGCATTGTTCATGGTGTCGCATATATTGCATATGCATTATTTTGGTGATAAAGGCTACGGCCGTTGGAGCTATAAGTGATGATGGTGATGCTCATATAGGTGATGTTGCCCGTATTGGCAAATTTATTGGTGATGATTGGTACCACATGCATATAACCGTTGGTGTGGGTTACATTTCATTCATTTACTCATGATATTGGTGATGATACTTGGTGATTGTAAATTGGTGTTGTTGTGAAGTGGTAAATATAGCTGTCGTAACTCTAGCATATTGCCTATCATATATGCTATTATAATGTTAGATATCTCACCCCTTCTGTTTGAATGTTACCCCTATGTTGGTAACGTGCAGGTGATTGCGAGTGAAGGCATGTCTACCTTCGCTAGTTGAGTCAGGTGTCGTCGCTCTGATACGTAGCACTCGGGGGGATGAACGCTAGTTTTGTTAGATGTCTTTAATATTTAAATTCTGAAGTTTTATGGTGATGTTATAATTATTTAATTGAACCTTGATTTCATTCCGCTGCTTGATGATGTTATGACGTGCTAGGTGTTGCACTGTTTTAATGGTGAAACTTTATTATTGACATGTGATGTTTAACGGTGTAAGTGTAGCATCCCTTGTGGGTGTATTGAAAACGTTTTGAAAACTCTGATTTTTGTCAAAAATTTTCCGGGTAGAAAAGGGGTGTTACATTAGTGGTATCAGAGCAGTTTCGGTCTGTCCGGCCAAGTTGTCGAGTTAGTGTGTCATTGACGATCAAGTATTGTCAATTGGTTCTGACTGTTGTTTATGATTGTAGTGATTAGTTGAAATGGCTGGAAGGAACGATGCTGCTATTGCTACTGAGTTGGCTGCTATGGCTCAGGCCGTGGAGGGTCAACAGAATGCTGGTGAGAATGCTGGGTCTCGGAGTTTGGCTACCTTTCAGAGAGAAAATCCGCCTACCTTCAAGGGCAAGTATGATCCCGATGGGGCTTTAGCTTGGTTGAAAGAGATGGAGAGGATCTTTCGTGTGATGGACTGCACTCCGGCACAGAAGGTCCGTTATGGTACACATATGCTGGCAGAGGAGGCCGACGACTGGTGGTTAGAGGCTAGGCAGAGGTTGGAGACTGCAAATGAAGAGATCACTTAGGCTGTGTTCCGCAGAGAGTTTATGAGAAAATATTATCCGGAGGATGTCCGAGGTAATAAGAAAGAGATTGAGTTCCTGGAGCTGAAACAGGGGAATCTGTCCGTGACTGAGTATGCTGCTAAGTTCGTGGAATTGGCAAAATTTTACCCGCACTACAGTGAGGCTACTGCTGAGTTTTCCAAGTGCATTAAGTTTGAGAATGGGCTGCGTCCTGAGATTAAGAAGGCGATTGGTTATCAGAAGATCCGTGTTTTCTCCGACTTGATTGATAGCTGCAGAATTTATGAGGAAGACAACAATGCTCACTACAAGATTATGAATGAGAAGAGGAGCAAATTTCAAAGTCGTAGTAAGCCGTATGATGTTCCTGCTGGTAAGGGTAAACAGAAAGCTGCTGCTGGCAAGAGGACTAGTGGGGGAGATGCTCCTGCTAGCATCGTATGTTCCAAATGTGGCAAAGCTGGTCACAAGAGTAACGTATGCAAGACTGAAGTGAAGAAGTGTTACCGTTGCGGCAAAGAGGGTCATGTGGTGGCTGAGTGTGAGCATAAGGAGGTGGTATGCTACAACTGTGGTGAAGGAGGGAACATTAGTACTCAGTGTCCGAAGCCGAAGAAAGAAAGGTCCAGTGGAAAGGTGTTCGCTTTGGCAGGTGAAAAGCCTACTGAAGATGATGGACTTATTAGAGGTACGTGCTTCATTAATGGTACTCCTTTAAAATCTATTGTTGATACTGGTGCTACGCATTGCTTTATTGCTGCTGATTGTTGTAAGAGATTGAACCTTGCATTGACTTCCATGAATGGAGAGATGGTTGTCGATACTCCAGCTAAGGGGTCGGTGACTACCTCTCTAGTGTGTTCTCAGTGTCCCTTGTCGATCTTCGACAGAGACTTTGTTGTGGATTTTGTTTGTTTGCCGCTGAGGGGATTGGATGTAATCTTGGGTATGAACTGGTTAGAGCACAACCATGTCCATATTAATTGTCGTAGCAAGTCGGTGAGTTTTGAAGAGGAGGAGTCTGGTCTGTTATCCGCTAGTCAGTTGCGGAAGTTGATGAAGGAAAGAGTTCAGTTATTCTCGCTGATGGCATCGTTGTCTGTTGAGAATCAAGCTATCATTGAAGAGTTACAGGTGGTGCGCGAGTTTCCTGATGTTTTCCCTGATGAGATTCCAAGCGTACCGCCAGAGAGAGAAGTTGAGTTCTCCATTGATCTTGTACCTGGTACCAAACCCGTTTCTATGGCACCGTACAGGATGTCCGCATCCGAATTGTCTGAATTGAAGAAGCAACTGGAGGATCTGCTCGAGAAGAAGTTTGTGAGGCCAAGTGTATCGCCGTGGGGAGCTCCTGTGTTGTTAGTGAAGAAGAAGGATGGTAGTATGAGACTCTGTGGATTATCGGCAGTTGAATAAAGTAACAATTAAGAACAAGTATCCACTTCCGAGGATAGACGATTTGATGGATCAGTTAGTGGGTGCTCAAGTATTCAGTAAGATTGATTTGAGGTCGGGTTATCATCAGATCAAGGTGAAGGACAAAGATATTCAGAAGACGAATCTCAGAACCCGTTATGGTCATTATGAGTATTCGGTGATACCGTTCGGTGTTACCAACGCACCAGGAGTATTTATGGAATACATGAATCGTATATTTCATACTTACTTAGATCGGTTTGTGGTGGTGTTCATTGACGACATTCTGATTTACTCTAAATCGGAGGAAGAGCATGCAGAGCATCTGAGGTTAGTATTGGAGGTATTGAAGGAAAAGAAGCTGTATGCGAAGTTGTCGAAGTGTGAGTTCTGGTTGAAGCAAGTGAGTTTTCTCGGTCATGTCATTTCTGGTAATGGTATTGCGGTGGATCCGTCGAAAGTAGAAGCAGTGTTGAATTGGGAGGCTCCGAAGTCGGCAACTGAAATTAGAAGCTTTTTGGGATTGGCCGGCTATTATAGAAGATTCATTGAAGGTTTTTCTAAGTTAGCACTTCCGTTAACTCAGTTAACCTGCAAAGGAAAGGCTTTTGTTTGGGATGCCCGTTGTGAAGAAAGTTTCATGGAATTGAAGAAGAGATTGACAACGTCTCCTGTCTTGACGTTGCCCAATCCGGAAGGGTCGTTCGTGGTGTATTGTGATGCTTCAAAAATGGGTTTAGGTGGTGTGCTTATGCAAGATGGGAAGGTTATCGCGTATGCGTCGAGGCAGTTAAGAGTTCATGAGAAGAATTATCCTACGCATGACTTAGAATTAGCTGCAGTGGTCTTTGTGCTGAAAGGTTTGGAGGCACTATCTCTATGGTTCCAGATTTGAGGTGTTTAGTGACCATAAGAGCTTGAAGTATTTGTTCGACCAGAAGGAGTTGAATATGAGGCAGCGACGATGGTTGGAGTTGTTGAAGGACAATGATTTCAGTTTGAACTATCACCCAGGCAAAGCTAATGTCGTGGCTGATGCTTTGAGCCGGAAGACTTTGCATATGTCGGCAATGATGGTTAAGGAGTTAGAGCTGATTGAGGAGTTCAGAGATATGAGTCTGGTTTATGAAGTGACACCTCAGAGTGTTAAGTTAGGAATGTTGAAGAATGATAATGAGTTTCTGAACAGCATCCGAGAAGCCCAGAAATCAAATGTTAAGCTGGTAGACTTAATGGTTGAGAGTGATCAATCGAAGAATGAGGATTTCAGATTGGATTCCCAAGATGTGTTGAGGTTCCGTGGTAGGATCTGTATTCCTGATGATGCAGACATGAAGAGAGCCATTCTTGAAGAGAGTCACAGAAGTAAGTTAAGTATTCATCCGGGAGCTACAAAGATGTATCAAGACCTGAAGAAGTTGTTTTGGTGGCCTGGTATGAAGCGGGATGTGGCGCAGTTTGTTTATGCATGTTTGACTTGCCAGAAGTCAAAGGTCGAGCATCAGAAGCCTGCTGGGTTGATGCAACCGTTAGAAATTCCAGAGTGGAAATGGGATAGCATTTCGATGGACTTTGTGACGGGATTGCCTAATACTGCGAAAGGGTATGATGCAATTTGGGTGATTGTTGACAGGTTAACGAAATCGTCTCATTTTGTTCCTATCAGCATCACGTATCCGGTATCGAAGTTGGCGGAGATTTATATCCGGGAAATTGTGAAGCTTCATGGGGTTCCTAAGAGTATTGTTTCGGATAGAGATCCGAGGTTCACTTCAGATTTCTGGAAGAGTTTGCAAGAGAAGTTGGGGTCTAAGTTGAGGTTGAGTTCGGCATATCATCCTCAGACAGATGGTCAGTCAGAGAGGACAATTCAGTCATTAGAAGATTTGTTGAGGGCTTGTGTTTTGGAATAAGGAGGGTCGTGGGATTCCTATCTTGCACTGATAGAGTTCACGTATAACAATAGTTACCATTCTAGTATTGGGATGGCACCTTTTGAAGCATTATATGGTCGGAAGTGTAGAACCTCGCTGTGTTGGTATGAGTCTGGAGAGAGTGTGGTGCTTGGACCGGAGATTGTTCGAGAGACAACTGAAAAGGTGAAGTTGATTCGTGAGAAGATGAAGGCTTCGCAGAGTCGACAGAAGAGTTATCACGACAAGCGGAGGAAGGATTTAGAGTTTCAAGCGGGTGAGCATGTATTTTTGAGAGTCACACCAGTGACCGGTGTTGGTCGTGCTTTGAAGTCGAAGAAGCTCACTCCTCGTTTTATTGGTCCTTATTAGATTTCAGAGAGAGTCGGGAATGTTGCATATAGAGTGGCTTTACCGCCTAACCTTTCGAATTTGCATGACGTGTTTCATGTGTCGCAACTTCGGAAGTATATTTCGGATCCATCTCATGTAATCCGCAAGGAGATTGCGTTGGTGAAAGTAGTCTGGCTAGGAGCTGCCGGAGAGAGCATGACGTGGGAGCTGGAGAGCAAGATGCGGGAATCCTATCCCGAGCTGTTTGAATCAGGTAAATTTCGAGGACGAAATATTCTAAGTGAGGGAGAGTTGTAACGCCCAAATAATTTAATTATTTATTTAATTAAATTATTTAGGTATTTTATTAGTATAGTTATATTTAATAATTAATAAAATGATGTTTTATTTAAATTAGGGAGTGGTGCCTAGTAATTAGCTGATTAGTGGACGGGGGCCCGTGATCCACGAGCCCAAGGCTTAGGCGCATGAAGGGGAGTGTAGGCTAGGGTTTAGTCATTCGCATTTTTTGGAGAGAAAGAAAGAAAGAACTTGCGAAGAGAGGAGAGGAGAAAGGGGACGGCGCGCACAAGGTGAAAGGAGAGAAGTCTTGTTGCGATGGTTCTTTGGAGCTTACGTACAAGGAGATCTCGCGTTCGGCAAACCTAAGGTAAGGGTGGGTTCTATCCTTATAATGGGGTATATGATGGGGTTATGTGGGAGATAGGACCTATGTTGTTCCTTTGATCCTATTTGGTGTTGATTGATGATGTTAGAACATATTCATGATGTTTGAAATTGGTGCTTGATGATTGGTCATGGTGAAATTTGGTGTTTGGTGTTTGGCGCAATTTTGGTGTTGTCTTAGTTGCTGAAAAAGGCACCCTGTTGCTGGGCGCCATGTCCTGTGCGTGGCTGTGTTGTGTTTGTTCCCTGCTGGAGGCGCCCTGTTGCTGGGCGCCAAGCCAGTGTCGCCTCTGTTGCTGATTTTGGCGCCCTGGGCGCCCAGTCATGTTGTCTGGTTGTTGTTGTTGCTGGAAGTGGCGCCCTAGGCGCCCAGTGATGCTGTCCTGGTTGCTGGAGTTGGCGCCCTAGGCGCCCAGTAGTGTCTCAGCGTTGTTCCTGTTGTTGAAACTGGCGCCCTAGGCGCCCAGTGTTGTTGCTGTCTCAGGCGCCCTGTTGCTGGGCGCCAAGCTTAATGTTGTTGTTGCTGTCTCAGGCGCCCTGTTGCTGGGCGCCAAGTCTGCTGTTGCTGTTTTTCTGAAAAATTGGTGTTGCTGCCACTATGAACAATTGTTGCTGTTTTTCTGAAAATTGGTGTTGCTGCCACAATGAATAATTGTTGCTGTTTTTCTGAAAATTGGTGTTGCTGCCACAATGAACAATTGTTGCTGTTTTTCTGAAAATTGGTATTGCTGTCACAGTGAACAATTGTTGCTGATTTTCACAAATAATGTTGCTGTCACAGTGAGTAAAATGTTGCTGTTTTCCACAAACAATGTTGCTGTTTTTCCCAAATAATGTTGCTGTCATAGTGAGTAAAATGTTGCTGTTTTCCACAAACAATGTTGCTGTTTTTCCCAAATAATGTTGCTGTCACAGTGAGTAAAATGTTGCTGTTTTCTAAATAAATGTTGCTGTCACAGTGAGTAAAATGTTGCTGTTTTTCTAAATAAATGTTGCTGTCACCGTAACACAATTGTTGCTGTTTTCTAAACAAATGTTGCTGTTTTTCCTAAAAGAATTGATGTGGCTATCACTATTGTCATGTTGCTATTTTTATGGAAAATCACTGTTGCTGTCACTGTTTCCATGTTGCTGTTTTGCCAAAAAATCACTGTTGCTGTCACTGTTTTTAAGTGCTGTTTTAAAAGCTATTGTCGCTGTTGCTGTAAATTGGTATTTGTTCTTGGTGTTGTCAATTGTCGATGTCTCGGTGTTGTAAAATTGTCGTTGTCATAGATGTCGTAAATCTATTGGTGTCCTTGGTGTCGGTGGTCGTCGGTCAAGTTGTTAGACTGTCCTATAGGTGTAGGTGTATTGGTGATGATTGGTGATTATTGGTGATGATATATCAGGTGATGGTATAACAGGTGATGTGCCTATTTTTATGGGCTAAGGTGACAGGTGATGGGTCTATGACCATTTATTAATATTGGTGTTGTTGTGTGTCACATAGATGACCATTGTTGTTAATTGTCTGGTGCATTGTTCATGGTGTCGCATATATTGCATATGCATTATTTTGGTGATAAAGGCTACGACCGTTGGAGCTATAGGTGATGATGGTGATGCTCATATAGGTGATGTTGCCCGTATTGGCAAATTTATTGGTGATGATTGGTACCACATGCATATACCCGTTGGTGTGGGTTACATTTCATTCATTTACTCATGATATTGGTGATGATACTTGGTGATTGTAAATTGGTGTTGTTGTGAAGTGGTAAATATAGCTGTCGTAACTCTAGCATATTGCCTATCATATATGCTATTATAATGTTAGATATCTCACCCCTTCTGTTTGAATGTTACCCCTATGTTGGTAACGTGCAGGTGATTGCGAGTGAAGGCATGTCTACCTTCGCTAGTTGAGTCAGGTGTCGTCGCTCTGATACGTAGCACTCGGGGGGATGAACGCTAGTTTTGTTAGATGTCTTTAATATTTAAATTCTGAAGTTTTATGGTGATGTTATAATTATTTAATTGAACCTTGATTTCATTCCGCTGCTTGATGATGTTATGACGTGCTAGGTGTTGCACTGTTTTAATGGTGAAACTTTATTATTGACATGTGATGTTTAACGGTGTAAGTGTAGCATCCATTGTGGGTGTATTGAAAACGTTTTGAAAACTCTGATTTTTGTCAAAAAATTTCCGGGTAGAAAAGGGGTGTTACAATGGTTGCGGGTCCCGACGCGATGGTTAACCGGAAATTAGGGTTTTTAAGCAGTTTCAGCGGATTTTTGAAGGACTGATCTATTGGAGCGCAGCCAAGGTTTAGAGCTGCTGAGAGAGGCGAATTTGGAGGCTTCCAGGCACTTGGGAACAAGGGTTTGAAGGTTCTCATGACTTCCTTCACTTGTATTGTCTCTTTTATCTTAGTTTGTACTTTTCTGATCATGTGTAACTAAATTTCTCAGATTAGGGAGAGATGATTCTCCCCAAACCTATCTATTGAACACTTTGCTATGGTTAATTAAGTTGTTTGTTTGATTTATCATATGTCTAGACCTCTATGTTTAATGCTTTATTACTACATATGATAGTTTTAATGATTTAGGGTTTATGATCACCATAGGAATATGGGTTTGTAGGCTTGAAATTGGGGGTCTAGATCACATACTTGTTGTCATAGGAATATGGAACCATAGGTTTATGAATTCTCTAGTTCTAGGGCTTAATGCTTTACCTATTGGCATGAATCACCTAAGGAATTAGGGTATCTCAATTAGGTAAAAGGGGTTTTGAGGCAAGGAATTGTCCTTAACCTATATTAGTGAACTGAATCTGGTATATTGAATAAACGACTTGAAATTAACTGAAGGTTCATGTGATAGGTGAGGGGAGAGGATTCGATCCTTAATCGCTTTTCGTGCTTTGTTAAACAAATGCTTTATTTCACGGTTACTATAATTTCAACTTAATTCAATTTTCACATCTAAGAGTTAATAACTTAGCCATTGTTAACAACACACAATCCCTGTGGATACGACCGGTCTTACCGTTTTTACTATTACTTGCAACGTTTCAGTACACTTGCTGAAATCTTAACAAGTTTTTGGCGCCGTTGCCGGGGATTGTTGATTTCATTGTCAACAAGGCAAATGAGTTAATTCTTAGATTTAGTTTTACTTTTTGTTTTTATTTATTTAATTATTTATTTTTGGTACTCAGTGATTTTTATTGGACTTGTTGACGGTGTGCTTAGTATTTCAGAAATTTGTTTATGCGGGACAAAACTGCGAGAGAATTGTTATTTGACCCAAAGATTGAAAAGGCAGCAAAGGCAAACCGAAAGAAAACAAAGCTAGCTAAGCAACAAGCCCAGAGAGAGTCACAGGTACACTCAGCTTCAACCTCTGTTCCGGAAGATTCTTCAACTGAAGGGGCAGAAATGGCTGAGAATCCACCTCCAAGACGTACTCTCAGTGACTTCGGGAGGAGAAATCAGGGCGCTCAAGCATTCACTTTCCAACCAGTGGGAGTTGCCCAGTTTGACATCAAGTCTTCTGTTCTAACTGCTTTAAGATCAGAACAGTTTTCAGGGTCTGATGCAGAAGACCCCAACCAACACCTGTTTCAGTTTTATGAAATTTGTGGGACCACTCATCCTGAGGGAATTAGTGAAAGCGCCAAGAGAGTGCGCCTATTTCCATTCACCCTAACAGGCAGGGCTAAGGATTGGTTGAACACCATACCAGCAGGAACTGTGAACACTTGGGGCGAACTGGAAAACAAGTTCTTGGAACGATTCTTCCCAATCTCCAAGTTCATCAAAAAGAGAGCAGATATCTCCAACTTTGCACAAGGGGATTCTGAGTCCTTATATGATTCCTGGGAAAGATTTAAATTACTGCTGAAAAAATGTCCAGGACATGGTACTGATGACTTTCTGCAGCTTCAAACTTTCTGCCATGGGTTGCGACCTCAAACCAGAATGATGCTAGATGCCTCAGCTGGAGGATCTTTAGGTACTAAAACATGGGAGGAAGCAAAATAGTTGGTAGAAGATATGGCTTCTAATGAGTATAGGATCCAGAATGATCGTGGAGATGTGAGTAAAAATGGTGTGTTGGAAATGGACTCAACCAGTGCCGTGTTAGCCCAACAAAAGTTGATGTCTATGCAAATTGAGGCTCTCACTAAGCAACTAACTGCAGCTTGTAATGTAGGTTCAAAAACTCAAGCAACCGCTCAAGCAGTGCAAACAGGTGGGTGCAACTATTGTGGTAGAGAATCCCATGAGGGGGATTGTGCGACTAATGGTGAGACTATTGAACAGGCTAATTTTATGGGAAACTTTCAAAAGCAAGGCGGGAATCCGTATTCTAACACCTACAATCCTGGGTGGAAGAATCATCCTAACTTCTCTTGGAAGAATAATGAGGCCTCAGGTTCAAACCAACATCAGTCTCAAGCACCTGCTCAACAGCAAAAGAACCATTCTCATTTGGAAGATGCTTTGACACAGTTCATGCAAATGACCAAGGATACGTTCCAATCCCAAGAACAAGTTATGAAAAACATGGGGAAGAACCATGAAGCATCAATGAAAAGTGAAGGGGTAACCAAACTCAAACCTAGAGAGGAGAGTAGTGAAGCTGAGGTGTTGAGGGAAAATTTGAAAAGGAAAAGTGAAGGAGTCGAAAATGAGTTGAGTAAAAAAAGTGAGGGAGTTGTGAAGTCTAACCAAAAAGAAAGTTTGTTCAATGGAAAATTGCAGGTAGACGACAAGCCCAAGGAAATTCCTTCATACATGAAATTGCTATACCCTCAAGTGCCCAAGAAGAATCAGAAAGAAGAGCAATTCACTAAGTTCTTGGAGATTTTCTCGAGTCTCCAAATCAACATTCCTTTTGCAGAAGCCTTAGAGCAAATGCCCATGTATGCAAAGTTTATGAAGGAATTGTTGACTATGAAGAGGAGGTTCAAAGACAATGAAATTGTGGCTCTAACTGAAGAGTGCAGTGCCATTATTCAAAGAAAACTTCCTCCCAAGTTGAAAGATCCTGGAAGTTTCACCATACCTTGCACCATCGGTAACCTGAGGATAGGAAAGGCCCTCTGTGATTTGGGAGCAAGCATCAACTTGATGCCCTTGTCTATGTTAAATAAGCTTGGGGGAGGTGAGGTGAAACCCACTTGGATGCCTCTGCAGCTCGCTGATAAATCAATCAAACATCCTTATGGGATCTTGGAAGACGTTCTAGTAAGAGTTGATAAATTCTTGTTCCCCGTTGACTTTGTGATTCTTGAAATGGAGGAAGATGCAGAGGTTCCAATCTTCCTTGGTAGACCATTTTTGGCCACTGGGCGAGCCCTGGTAGATGTACAACAAGGTAAGCTAATGTTAAGGTTCCAAGATGAGGAGGAAACTTTCAATGTCTTTGAAGCCATGCGGCACCCGGACGAACAAGAGAAATGTTTTAGGGTGGACCTGATTGAAGACTCGGTGCAAGAAACTTTTATACATAATCTACCCTCTCCTCCTTTAGAGAAGGTAATTGTGAACTCTATTGAGGGGCTGGATGAAAACCTTGGTAGTGAAGTAGAAGACTGCATTCGTCAGTTTGAAGTTTCCCAGGTAGAAAGGGTCTCCAAGAAAAGGGAAGAGCTGACTAGGGGGGAGAGCCTAGAAAAAGGAACTCCCGAATTAAAACAACTCCCCTCTCATCTAAAATATGTATTCCTTGGGAGCGAGGATCAATACCCAGGCATCATCAGTAGTTCTTTAACTAAGTTGGAAGAGGAAAAACTGATGAGAGTGTTGAGAAGAAATAGAACTGCGCTTGGTTGGACTATCTCTGACCTTAAGGGGATTAGTCCGGCTTTTTGCATGCATAAGATCAAGCTCGAGGAAGAGTTCAAACCTGTGATTCAACCACAGCGAAGGTTGAACCCCACCATGAAAGATGTGGTGAGGAAAGAAGTATTGAAGCTCTTAGATGCCGGGATGATTTATCCCATTTCAGACAGCTCGTGGGTGAGTCCAGTCCATGTGGTGCCCAAGAAAGGTGGTATGACCGTGGTTGAAAATGAGAAGAATGAGCTGATCCCTACTCGCACAGTCACAGGGTGGAGAATGTGTATTGACTACCGGAGATTGAACCAAGCGACACGGAAGGACCACTTCCCTCTACCATTCATGGATCAGATGTTGGAAAGATTGGCTGGACAAGCTTTCTATTGCTTTCTGGATGGATACTCAGGATACAACCAGATAGCAGTGGATCCTGGAGATCAAGAGAAGACAGCATTTACATGCCCGTTTGGTGTGTTTGCTTATCAGAGGATGCCCTTCGGGTTATGTAACGCACTTGCTACTTTTCAAAGGTGCATGCTTTCTATATTCTCTGATATGATGGAAAATGCTATTGAGGTATTTATGGATGACTTTTCTGTTTTTGGACCTTGCTATGATTATTGTTTGGCTAACCTTGATGCAGTTTTGAAGAGATGCACCGAAACCAATTTAGTTTTAAATTGGGAAAAGTGCCACTTTATGGTTCAAGAAGGAATTGTTCTTGGCCATAAAATCTCGTCAAAAGGCATTGAGGTTGATCAAGCAAAAATCGAAATTATAGAAAAGTTACCTTCTCCTATGAATGTGAAGGGAGTGAGAAGTTTTTTAGGACACGCCGGGTTTTATCGACGTTTCATAAAAGACTTCTCCAAGATTGCAAAACCTTTATGAAATCTGCTTGTCAAGGAGAATGAATTTGTTTTTGATAATGAATGTGTGTGTGCTTTTAATGTATTAAAGGAGAAACTGATTTCGGCCCCAGTCATTGTAGCCCCTGATTGGGATATTCCCTTTGAATTAATGTGTGATGCCAGTGATTATGCAGTGGGTGCAGTGTTGGGGCAGAGATCGGGGAAATTTTTTCATGCTAAATATTATGCTAGCAAGGTTTTAAATGAAAATCAGGTGAATTATGCGACAACTGAAAAAGAGCTGCTAGCTATAGTATTTGCATTGGAAAAATTTCGTTCATATTTGGTTGGCTCTAAAGTGATTGTTTTTACTGACCATTGTTATACCCCAATTTTGCCCGATCTTTTTATTGTATTCGTTTTAGCCCCGTATCATAAGCCCATGGCATTTCGAACACTGTTTTGTCCAATTGGGCCCATGCCCAACCTTTTGGGCCTAATTTGTTAGCTTGCCTAATTGGGCTTACACTTAGTGTTCCGGACCAGTTTTTTAATAAACGGGCTTATGCCTAATGTTTTAGTCATTGGACTAATTGGGCCTATGTGGCCATTGGACCTATGATCGTAATTTGAATAGATTGGACCTGATCTTAAAAAATTGTTCTAACTAGGTTTTATTCTAGTCATTTGCCTAAATTGGGCCCATGTTTAGTTTTGGTTGGGCTTGGCCCAATTTAAATATTCTCTTCCATCTTTGACCAAAAATAATAAATCTGTACAAATAGCAGTTTACAAACATCCCAAAATAAAAATTAATTTACAATAACCCAAAATTCCAAAAAAATTAAATTAAAAAAATTACAAAAATAATGCAATACAAAAATAATAAAAAATACAAAAAATAGGAGAAACGAAAATGCATAAAAATAACAGCAGCAACAGCAGCTTCCTAGCTTCCTTGGGCCTGTTCTTGCTGAGCAAGTTTTCTCAACAAGTCCAAATACCTGAAAATGGAAAGAAATGGAGAAGGATCAGCAAAAAACCCTAATTTTTTTACCTATATAAACAAAGCATTCAGAGAGAAAAGGACAACAATTCACACAGACAGAAATTTTCAGAACCCAAAAGACTAGGATTTTCACACCGAAACCCTAGTCGTAAAGCAACAGATCCAGAGGTAGAGACGAGTGGCAGCAGAGACAAACAAAGAGAACCAGTAGCAGCAATAGAGCAAGAGAGACAAGGATTGACAACGAATTTGTTTTCATTCAGGAACCCAGGTTGGTTTTGTCTCTTAATTCGAACAGGCGTAGATATGAGATGTTAAATAATTGAAATTTCGAGCATGCTATCCTTAAACATTGTGTAGTGTTACATGTTATAGAAACAGTGAATAAGTAAATTAGTGTTGATAGGATTTCAGAATACCACAAGATCTGAATAAAAATTAGGGATTCAAAATCATTGTTCAAAATAAAACGAAACTAGAAAAAGTAGGACTTAGTTGGTAAGAATCAGAATCGGTTTTGCTGCTTAAAAATGGACTAGAAGATCTGGTTTTGTTAATCTGTTTCAGAAAAAGAAATTAGGCAAAAGCTTTAGCTAAATTAGGGTTTAGATTCTTTTGTTTTCTGGGGAATCAGAAGCCCAAAATGGGTAAAAACAGAACATCAAAATAAGAAGCATAAAAGGCAAAACAGAACCGAAGCGTACCTTTTCAGTTCCGGCCACCGTAGGTGGTGGCCGTTGGCTCCAAACAAAACACTAGTGGAACACCCTATCTCCCCCACCGTGAGCTCACGGTAACCATCAGAGCCATCCTTCGGTCACCACCACCGCGCCAATAGCCACCCAAAGAAAACCGCAAAGAAACAAAAATCAAAAACTAGAAAGTAGAATAGGAGGAGAAAACAGTGAGCGAAATAGAAGAGAAAAGGGTAGAGGTTACCTTCGGCCACCGTGTACGGTGGTTGGCTCTCAAGTCACCGTCACGGTCATCTCCCCATTTATGCCATCGCCGTAGCCAAAACCTCCACCGTATTCCCCCCTTCGCAAGAAAAATCCAGATTCGGAGTAGAGGAAGCTAAAATAGGGGTGAGAATCGCACTTACACTCCTGGCCACCATAGACGGTGGCCGTTTGTCCCAGACTACGAACATCACCGTCATCTATTCACGCGCCGTCGACCCTGGTTCATTTCACCTTTCGCTCGGCCTCCAATAGAAACTGTACCCACTCCTTTCCCTCCTTTCTCGCCATTCTGCAAAGCAGCGCCGTGAGGAAGGGAAGGCGAAGGTTTGGGTTACGTCGGTGGTGGAGGAAAAGGGGAGAAGGGGACTTGGGTTGACGGTGAAGGAAAACAGAGGGATGGGTTCGTGGAGCCGTGAAGCGAGGCGGAGATAGAGGAGAAACGAGAGGAATTAGGGTTGAGAGAATTTCGGCCATAGACAGCGCCGCGAGAGAGGAGAAATGAGAGGAAATAGGGTTGAGAGAGTGAGATTTGGGGACGGCGCCGCAAGAGAGAGCGTGAGAATTAGGTTTAGGGTTTTTTTAGAATACCTTATATAGTGTGGAGACCCAGGGTTGTTTTCGTCTTTTCCTTTTAACTCAATACTATTTACACCTCTAGTTTTCCATTACGCACCTCCCTACGCAAGCCCATAAATTCGCAGGCCAGCCTACAAACTGGGCTGCTGCTTTTCACACCCCAGTTTAATGATACAGCCATCTGCTCTAACTGCACCCCTGTTTTAGTAATGCAGCCCCTTTTCGTTTTTTACTTACTTCTTTTCAAAACAATTTCTTTTACAAAAAACTACAAAAAAATAATAAATAGGAGAATATTTTATTTTCAAAAAATATAAATAGGGGACTAAGTCGACTGTACAGTCGAGTTAGTCTGCTTTTTAGGTCACTAATGAACCGTTACGGATCATGGCCTAAAATCCCTATTTAAACGAACAATTTCTAAATCGAAACACAAACCCAAACATACTTTTTTTTCCACGAACCAAATTTTCAAAATAGGGGACTAAGCCGACTGTACAGACGGGTTAGTCGGCGTTTTAGGATGAATGAGCCGTACGGCTCAGGAATCCTAAAATCCCTATTCCAATAAAATCAAACCAACACACTTCAAATCATTTTCCAAACTCCAAAAACCCCATTTTCACAAAGTAGGGGACTAAACCAACTGTACAGTCGGATTAGTCATCATTTTAGGACAAATGAACTGATCACTCAGGAGTCCTAAAATCCCTAAATAAAATACACCAACAAACAAACTTTTTCTACCCAAGAACTACGTGTGATTTGATTCTCTACCAATAGATACGTAGGAGCAGATGGGGGCTCACATCTGTCAATTGCATTAATAAAAAACCTTTTTCAGTCTTCTCCTAAATAATTCCTTTCTTAAATTCAAATAAAAAATCAATTTTCTCCTTTCTTTTTAATTCACAATAAAAGGGTAAAAATAAATGTTTCCAAAATTAACTTTCTTTCCTACAACTAATTAGCAGGTAACCTTCCTTAGGAAGGATGTCGTGGGATGCTAATACCTTCCCCACGCATAACCGACTCCCGAACCCAAATCTGGTCTCAAGGACCGTTATCCAATCCAAAAGGGATTTTCCAATATTTGCCCTTAAACTAAACTTTGGTGGCGGCTTCATTTTTGAACCTTCGAGGAATCCTCACCCGGATTTTTCGGTCGCAACAGCTGGCGACTTCACTGGGGACATTTAGAGAGTCAAACCTAGTCTAATTAGTTGTAGGATTGGTTGTTAATTTAATGTTATTTTTACCCTTTCATTTCCGTCTTTTATTTTCATTGCATATTATTCTTTTGCGATATGAAAACCCTAGGATAGAAGACCACTTTTTGTATATATGTTTGTTTGTTTTGCAGCTTGGGGGGCATTCTTGATATTTTGCTCCTTCACACACTCCACTATCACACTTTTGCACACACGTGAGAATAGTCCTATGCCCGGACTGGAGAATAACCTAAGTTAGAACGAGACTGCGTAGTGATGGCCTACTGGATGTGCGTCCTGTTGGGTGGTCACGAAAGTCTCACCTAGAGTTTGGTCCCTCTTGAGAATGCTGGCACTTCTAATAGCTTGCCTATTGTTTTTGATCAGTGTTCTTAATTGGGGTCGTTGGCTCTAGGAACCTTATGTAGGACTCTTTAGACCTACCCTTTGAAAGGTTCACTTAATAGACAAGCCCTAGACCTATTCTCTAAAGAACCCTCGTAGGACACAAAGGAGCCTCATACCCCTGCATTCAAACAAACACGGATACATTTTTCCGGTCTTCTTAAAAGAAAAAAGTTTCAAAATCATATGTTGTTTTGGCAAATTATTTTTTAGCATACCTCATGCATTTTTACCTTTCCCTTTTGCATGGCATAAAAAAAAGAAGTTTTTTACATTAACATTTCATTTTTCATACATTTCTATAACCGCCAGGGAATTGTAGGACTTTCTTTCTGACAAGATGGATCAAACATTTGCATTAATAAAATAAGTTTCTTGCAGTTCTGCGTCAAACAGAAACTTACAATTTCCCCGGCATAACACGAAATCATACATTTGCATTTCATGCACATTCATCAGTCCATTCATGTACTTACGAAAAAAGAAAAATTGAAAAAATAAACAGAGAGTAAAAGGGCAAGCTGGTTCATCAACATCGCTACCGGACTCGTTCTCAAACAAGAAAAATGGCCGAAGAGGATAATCAGGCTCTGAGAGAAGACATGGCAAAGCTGAAGGATCAAATCAGCGAGATGATGGTATTGAAAGATCAAATGGCCGAGCTCATGAAACTCCTCGAGAAAAGAAGCGCAGACGAAAATGCCTCGGCAGGGAATACTGAGAACAATGCTTTGAGCCTTCCTCCTCCCAGCTCTGAGATTCCATACACCGCTGGAGTGAACGTCCAGGGCTACCCATGGCCCCCTTACGGTCTCCCAGCTGGTTATACTCCTCCTACCATGGAGGTCAATCCAGAGGGAGGACCTTCAGGAGTCGCTGGACATTCAACTCAAAATACAAATGCAGAAATACCGCGAGCTCACTTCTCAACTCCTGCGACTGCACCTCAGGTCATTCCACGGGGTTATACTCCGTCACCAATAGTAATTCATCATGCTCCTACTCCCAATTCGCACATCTTGAATGCAAACTCCGCTGCAACACCAATGGTGCCTCCTCACTACAACATGAGAGGACCCACTCATAACTACTCAATGGAGGACTCTCAGCCCAAGGATAAGTATCAAATGCTTGAAGAGCGCGTGAGAGCAATCGAAGGATCCAATGTCGGTGCAAGGGACGCGTACGACCTATGTCTTGTCCCAAATGTGGCCATCCCTCTTAAATTCAAAGTGCCAGACTTCGACAAATATAGAGGTTCAACCTGTCCAGCAAGCCATCTGACCATGTACTGCAGGAAAATGGCCGCATTTGCACATGATGACAAACTGCTCATCCATTACTTTCAAGACAGCCTAGCTGAGTCAGCTTCGAATTGGTACATGCAGTTGGAACGTGCTCACATCAGATGTTGGAAAGACCTAGCAGACGCTTTTCTAAAGCACTATAAGTACAACACTGATATGGCACCTGATAGGACACAACTACAAAATATGGTGAAATGGGATAACGAGTCCTTTAAGGAATACGCTCAACGCTGGAGAGGGTTAGCAGCACAAGTAGCACCACCTTTGATGGAAAAAGAAATGGTAACAATGTTCATGGATACTTTACAGTCGCCCTTCTACGACAGATTGGTAGGGAGTGTATCCTCAAGCTTCTCGGATATGGTCATCATAGGAGAGAGGTTAGAGAATGGTTTAAGGAATGGAAAAATTGCACACAACTTCACCGGAACCAATAGCCAGAAAAAGCCTTTCGCTGGTTTTCCCAAAAGAAGAGAGGGGGAAACTAACGCAATCACTGGAGCCGGAAAACCCTCCTACACTAAACCGCCACAAGCCTATCAATTCCCTACCCAAACGCCACCAGCCTCACCTCACCAAAACCTTCCCAGCTACAGACCACAAAATTACCCAGAGAGAAAGCCTGTTAGCTTTGACCCGATACCCATGTCGTACACAGACCTATTTAACCATCTCATCGATCACAACCTAATCACTCCCCGTCCGATGAGACCTATTCAGCCTCCTTTTCCCAAAAGCTACGACCCAAATGCTACCTGTGGGTTCCACACTGGAGCGGTCGGCCATTCCATTGAAAACTGCAAAGCTTTGAAATATGTGGTACAAGACCTGATCGAATCCAAATGGCTGAATTTCAAAGAAGACGGCCCAAATGTTGCCACTAACCCTCTACCAGGGCATGGGAACTCCTCTGTTAATGCTGTTGAAATTTTTGAAGGAGAGTGCTTAATTAGAAAGGTGGAAGATATCAGCACACCTCTAGACATTATCCATGCTGAATTGTGCCACTTCGGAGTTGTTATGAAGGGATGCGCCGGAAAAGATTTATGTACCAACCCTCGTTGTGCCGGGACATGCGAAGCATTCAAGCTGGTCCTTCAAGATCTCCTGGACCGACATATAATACAAGTGGGATTTCAAAAAAGGGAGGACCAAGTGTCAACCATCCTATTGAGCAATGGCCAGGAAAAGGATACCCGAAAGCCGCTAGAGATCCGCTACACTAAGGACTCGAAGTCGTCCCTGGGTACACCTAAACCAATCACTATCCAAGTGCCCGCTCCCTTCCCCTACAGGGACACCAAAGCAGTCCCGTGGAATTACGGCGCGAAAGTCCAAGTGAAAGGTCCTCAGAACAGCCCTGACGTCATTAACATCTCAGGGGTTAGTGGAATGACTCGTAGCGGGCATATCTATGCCCCCGAAAGACTTGGTAGAGGGAAAACAAGAGAAGAAGAAGAAAAAACCCGCAAGGGCAAAGACAAAGAAGTAGAACCTGTTGATAAGAATGCAGGCCAAAGGACACTGTCTGAACAGGAAGCCGGTGAATTCTTAAAGCTTATGAGGCAGAGTGAGTATAAGGTGGTTGACCAGCTGAATCAGACCCCTGCTAAGATATCTCTGTTATCATTATTGCTCAGCTCAGAAGCTCATCGCGCGACATTAATGAAGGTACTGAACGGGGCCTATGTCACTCATGATATCACAGTGGGTCAGTTTGATGGGATCGTTGGGAACATTGTTGCAAGCAACTACCTCACCTTTACTGATGACGAGATTCCAGCCGAAGGGAGAGGGCACAACAGGTCTTTACACATCTCCGTGAAATGCGGAGAGTACTCACTTGCTCGAGTGCTCATTAACAATGGATCGTCCTTGAATGTGTTACCCAAATTGACCATGGAAAAGCTGCATGTGGATTGTTCATACATGAGACCCAGCTCTATATTGGTCAGGGCCTTTGATGGATCAAAAAGAGAGGTCATCGGAGAGATGGAGTTACCTGTACAGGTAGGTCCAGAAGTCTTCGTAGTGACTTTCCAAATAATGGATATCAATCCATCTTACAGTTGTCTTTTGGGGAGACCATGGATACATTCTGTCGGGGCTGTTCCCTCCTCTCTACATCAGAGGCTTAAGTTCATAGTGAACAATAAGCTAGTAGTTATTGTAATATCCCCAATTTTCGCTAATTAAATTATTTGGCATGAAATTATATTGAGTGATTTATTTAGTTGGTTGAAAGCTAAATAAATGAAGTATGTGTTTTATTGCTAAGTGAGTTGAATAAAATGATTTACTTAAGTACTTGATTGTTAGATTAATTAGGCAAGGTTTAAGTGAGTGTTTAGAATGAAAGGGTATTTTGGTCTTTTCTCTATAAAACACCTTCAACTGGACATAGACACAATCACTCTTTCCCTCACTTTCACAAAAATCAGATCTTAGAAATAGAGAAAAAGAGAGAAGTGGTGAGAGAGAGAGCTTGGGGAGAAGAGGAGAGAACTTCCATATCATTGTGACCCTTGATTTCTTCTCTTCATCTTGATACTAAACACCACCTCAACCTCACAACAAAAACAGAATCAAAGAACCTAACCAGAAACAGTTTTGAACTATTTTTCTTCTGGAGAAAAGATGGCTGTCGCGAGTTCTTGCGGAGGAGGACCCAAGGGCTGAGTTGCTATTTCATGATAGAGGAAACCATGAAGGAGAAGATGGAAGCCGGAACTACAGTTTGGGAGTACAATTTCGTGGTGTTCTTGGATGTTAGAGGATGCCAAATCTGTTCACTTCCTTATCACCATTTCGAAATACACAACTTTGGGATCATGGGGGGTTTTGATTTTAGCTTGCATGTGGTAGCTGAATGTTGTTGATCAGTTGTTAGAACCCCTACACCAGCCACTTTGGAGTTTCAGTTGCTGAGTAGCTGTTGGAGAAATTTGGGGTTAGCTTGGAGTGATTCGTGACAGTAGGACCGAGAGGATGCATGTCGGGGAGTTCGTGCGGTTACGTTGTTTTATGCTATTCGGGGAATTTCGGTTGTTTCGATTTTCGTCGCCAAAGAGGTGAGTTCTATACTCACTAGGATTGAGTTTCATATGTTATATAATCTGAATTGAGTCAATGGATTAATTTGGTGAGTTGCTTGGTGTTGATTGTTTAGCCAATTTCACTGTTTCTGGATGTTATAGAATAGGTTCAGTAATTCTATAACTGGGAATGAGTTAGATATCCGAAAATTATATAACTTACCTTTTTAGAAACTAGATTGAAGGCTTGTCATTTTGGCTTTGGAATGGTTGCATTTGGACTTGTGTAGCTCAAGATATGAGCATCACAAGTTAGAGTAGAATTCTGGAGACAGTTTGAGCATAGGTTCGGTTTCTGGGCATCTGGGGATGATATAGGTATCCAAAAATTATGTGGTCAATTGTTCTAGAAACTAGACTGAATGCTCGTCAAATTGGTCCTAGTTTGGTTGAATTTGGAATTGTGTAGCTCAAGATATGAGCATCACAAGTTAGGGTAAAATTCTGTGTAATTTCGCGTCGCGACCCGTGGCCATCGCGTCGCGACCTCCCTTAAAATTTGCAACGCAAAACTTTCTGTCACTTTTCGCGCCGCGACGGTAGGTGTTCGTGTCGCGACGGTTTGCAGTTTTCACTAAAAAGTCCCTAAACTTGTTTTCACCATAACTTTTGATCCGGTGGTCCGATTTCAGTGTTCTCAGATGCGTTGGAAAGATAATAAAAAGGCCTAACTGAATATGTAATAAAAGTAGTGCTATTATCTTGTTGTGGCTATGACTGAAGTGGTAGTGACGATTGGGAAGTAATTAGGGATCGGAACGGAATGATACGATAAATGATAGTCACGCACGGATCGTGTGTATGGGCGCACGAGTCGTGAGTGGTCTTCGGGTTGCCTATTTTAAAAAGTGTTTTAAATCATTCCGAACGATTCCAATTGCTTTCTAATCCCTCCTTCCACCTTCCCCAATGTTTCTATAATTGAATTGCCCTGAATTGAGTGGTAATTGACTGTGATTGGATCTAAGTTATGTTAGTACCATATGATTGGTTATGCTTGGATTTTGTTCAGGTTAAGTGAATGCTTACGTGATTGACCATTGATTTCATGTTATGACTTTGTGATTGATGTATTGTGCTGGACTGACTAGTTTAGTAAGATTGATAAGATAAGTTAGTGAACCTTAGTAATCCATGAGAGATCACTTAATAATTAGACTAAGTTAGTAACTAGATCACGTTAGTAATAAGTTTATGTTCGGTTCAGTTCATTGTTATGTTATTGTCATGTTTAAGTTCATTGTTGAGTTCAGTCCAGGTATATCTTCATATATATCTTTAGTCGGGGTGACGACCCTATTTAGTTTAGTGTGCTAGGCCCCGTTAGGGACCCAGCCGATTAGTGGGGACGGGTTCACCGGAAGCTTATTATGCCAAGTGACCGGTGACACGCTATAACTTTAGTTAGTGTTGTATCTTGTAACCGGCTTGAGGGTTACGAGGTCAACTTTTAGTTAGTTAGCCACATAGTCAACTTTGAGGACTATGATTTATGAGTTAAGTATAATGAATCAAGCATAATTGAACCGAGAGGATTAGTAAGGGGTCGCGATAGAACTCACTGCGATAAATTGTCTCACCCAATCCATTGTTGTTGTTTTTTTTCAGTTAAGCAGGGAAAGTTGAAGACCGTGAGGCACGGCTATGGAGACGCTTGAGGAGCAGCCGCTATCTTTATTTCTTTATGTCTTGTATTTCAGTTTCCTTTGTATTTCTGTATTTCTATTCAGTATCTTAAGATTACTCGATTGTACGACTTATGTCTTTCAAGTTGTAAATCGCTTCCGCCGACTTTCGGTTTTTGGTACTGAATACTAGTTGAGTGGTGTAAGAACGCTTTATGTATTTTATGTCAGTTATGTAAGCGGACTTGATGGGTTTTTAGCATCGAGTATTAGTATGTGTTCAGTATTTAAAAAGGAAGTCACTCTGATGTATGCCAGTAGTGCGCTTCGGTAATTTCTACAGGATAGAAATTAACGGGGTGTTACAGTTATTTTCGGTGAAGAAGAAATGCTAGTGAATAGGTCGTCTGCTGCCCGCTGCGTTGAGGCTGCCGAAGAATCGCTTGAGACTGCCTTCCAAGCATTAGAAATTGCAAATGCCACCTCTGTGAGGGGATAAATCCTTTCACTAAAGCCTAAACTGTCCAAGGCTGCCTTAATGGTTGCTAAAGTCATGATAGGCAAAGGTTACCAAGCTGGAAGCGGTTTAGGGAGGACTGAACAAGGGATACTGACCCCGATACAATTGCAGGGCAACAAAGACAGACACGGGATAGGATACTGGCCTGGTCGCGCTGACAAAAGAAGAATAGCTGAGGAAAAGAAGGAACGGAGGATAGCCAAGCTTGAGGGTAGAGAGGCAAGCATGAAGAAGATCATCATCGACGACATCAAGTTAAACTTTCGGAGCACGGGAATGCTGAATCCAAATCAGATTGCAGCCATTGAAGATGATCTAAACGTTGAAGATGGCGTCGTCAGTCTTGTGCGCCCTTGTCCTGCAAGTGAAAGGCTTAATAATTGGGAGATTGTTGACTTCCCCGTAGTTTTTAGTCCAAAGTAATTTTCCTGTAATGCAATCCTTTGGCTCTGCCCAAGGCCTTAGGACATTTCATTAGGGCACGCATGTTTTCTTCTCAGTATCATCATTAATGAAATGTTGTTTTGAATTCTCCAACGAATTTCCACTTTCCTTTTTCTCTTTTCATTTGCTTTTGTCTTTTCTTTTATTCGTTTTTTATTTATTCCGTCAATTTTGCTAAATGCAGATCTAAAAAACTTATCTTTGAAAATAACGACGCCGATAACTCATGCTGTAACTTTGACCACCCTATTAATCAAACCGAGGAAGATATTGAAGATAACTGGAAAACCCCACCAGAGTTGATGAGAATGATGGAACAAGAGGATAAGGTGATCCAGCCCCACGAGGAATCGACCGAAACGATTAACTTGGGCACAGAAGAAGACAAGAGAGAGGTCAAGATCGGCACCACAATGAAAGACAGCGAACGGGAGAAACTGGTACGACTTTTGTTCGAATATGTCGACATTTTTGCATGGACATATCAAGACATGCCCGGACTAGACACCGACATAGTCGAACACAAACTACCAGTGAAACCCGAATGCCCACCGGTGAAACAGAAATTAAGAAGAATGAAGCCGGATATGTCAATGAAAATCCAAGACGAGGTTAAAAAGCAATTCGATGCTGGGTTCTTAGCAGTAGTCAAATACCCTCAATGGGTCGCCAACATTGTTCCAGTTCCAAAGAAAGATGGAAAAGTTCGGATGTGTGTCGATTATCGAGATTTGAACAGAGCCAGCCCTAAAGATAATTTTCCTCTGCCTCACATTGATGTCCTGGTAGATAGCACAGCACAACACTCTCTCTTCTCCTTCTTGGATGGGTATTCCGGATATAACCAAATCAAGATGGCCCCTGAGGACATGGAGAAAACCACCTTCATCACTCTCTGGGGTACTTTCTGTTACAAAGTAATGCCATTCGGACTGAAGAATGCTGGGGCAACTTACCAAAGGGAAATGGTAGCATTGTTCCATGATATGATGCATAAGGAAATAGAGGTCTACGTAGACGATATGATTGCAAAGTCCAAGACTGAGGAAGAACATGTCGTTAATCTGCAAAAACTCTTCGAGCGTCTGAGGAAGTTCAAACTCAGATTAAATCCTGCCAAATGCACTTTCGGTGTAAAATCAGGAAAGCTCTTGGGTTTCATAGTCAGTCAAAGGGGAATAGAGGTAGATCCAGCCAAGGTACGAGCAATTCTTGAAATGCCGGTGCCTAAAACCGAGAAAGAGGTTCGTGGATTCTTGGGAAGATTGAATTACATTTCCAGATTCATATCCCAATTAACATCCACCTGTGAGCCTATCTTCAAATTATTGTGCAAGAATCAAGAGACGAAGTGGAATGATAACTGCCAAGAAGCCTTTGAGAAGATCAAGAGGTATCTCCAAAATCCACCAGTCCTAATGCCACCTATACCTGGCAGACCTCTCATCTTGTACTTAACAGTGCTAGACAAATCAATGGGTTGTGTGCTGGGGCAACATGACGAATCCGGAAGGAAGGAGCATGCCATTTACTATCTCAGCAAGAAGTTCACTGAATGCGAGACAAGATACTCTTGGTTGGAAAAAACGTGTTGTGCTTTGGCCTGGGCTGCACGCCGTCTGAGGCAGTATATGCTAAGCCATACTACTTGGTTGGTATCTAAAATGGATCCAATCAAATACATCTTTGAAAAACCCGCACTCACAGGGAGAATTGCTCGCTGGCAAATGTTGCTATCTGAATACGACATCCTGTACGTCACTCAAAAAGCGATCAAAGGTAGTGCATTGGCTGAATACTTGGCACACCAACCCATTGAGGATTACCAATCAATGCAATGCGATTTCCCCGATGAAGATATAATGGCTCTATTCGGAGAAGGAAAATCTCCAGGCGACGAAAGGTGGAGAATGTCATTTGATGGCGCTTCCAATCTATGGGGGCATGGGGTCGGAGCTGTATTGATTTCCCCAGATAACCGCTTCATACCGTGTACTGCTAGATTGAGTTTCTATTGCACCAATAACATCGCAGAATATGAAGCGTGTATTCTGGGCATCCAAGCGGCCTTCGAGTGGAAGGTTAAGAGACTCGATGTATATGGAGACTCGGCCTTGGTCATCTATCAAATAAAAGGTGACTAGGAGACCAGAGATTCCAAGTTGATCCCCTATCGCGATCACGTCCAAAAGATGATCGAACAGTTTGACGAGATCACCTTCCACCATTTCCCTCGTGAAGAAAATCAGTTGGCAGACGCCTTAGCAACTTTGTCGTCAATGTTCAATATCAATGACAATAAGAGTCTGACACTCATCCGAATTCAACATCGAGATTTGCCAGCACATCATTGTATGGAAATTGAAGAAGAACCCGACAGTGAACCTTGGTATTACGACATCAAGCAGTATATAATAAACAGAGAATACCCTCCTGGTGCCACAGAGAATGATAAAAGAACGCTCAGGAGATTGTCAATGGGTTTCTTTCTAAATGGGGGAGTACTTTATAAAAGAAATCACGATATGGTCCTCCTCCGATGTGTGGCAAAAGAGGAAGCAGAAAGGATTATGAAAGACGTCCACGAAGGCTCGTTCGGCACTCATTCTAATGGGCATACAATGGCAAGAAAGATCTTGAGGGCTGGCTACTACTGGTTGTCAATGGAGACCGATTGCTTTAACTATGTGAGGAAGTGTCATAAATGTCAAATCTATGCTAATAACATTCATGTGCCGCCCGCTTCTTTGAACGTTTTAGCAGCGCCATGGTCGTTCTCAATGTGGGGCATGGATGTCATCGGTCCTATCGAACCTAAAGCATCGAACGGTCATCGCTTCATCCTGGTTGCTATTGATTATTTCACCAAGTGGGTCGAAGCCGCTTCTTATACCAGTGTAACGAAATCTGTGGTCGTCAAGTTCATAAAAAGGGACGTGGTCTGCCGTTACGGCCTTCCAAATAAGATCATCACAGATAACGGGACCAACCTGAATAACAAGATGATGAAAGAGTTGTGTGAGGATTTCAAAATTCAACACCACAACTCATCTCCATACCGTCCAAAGATGAATGGGGCGGTCGAAGCGGCAAACAAGAATATAAAGAAGATCGTGCAAAAAATGGTGGTGACATTCAAAGATTGGCATGAAATGCTTCCCTTCGCCCTGCACGGATACCGAACCTCAGTTCGCACGTCAACATGGGCAACTCCATTTTCGCTAGTATACGGAATGGAAGCAGTTCTTCCCATCGAAGTTGAAATACCCTCTCTACGAGTACTGATGGAAACAGAATTAGAAGAAGCAGAATGGGTTCAAGCTCATCTCGATCAGTTGAATCTCATTGAAGAAAAGAGAGTAGTAGCTCTGTGTCATGGGCAGTTGTACCAGCAAAGAATGAAGAAAGCCTTCGAGAAGAACGTTCGTCCTCGACAGTTTCAGGAGGGAAACCTAGTGCTCAAGAAAATCCTGCCTATCCAAAAAGATTCTCGGGGGAAATGGACCCCTAATTATGAAGGACCTTATGTGGTGAAGAAAGCATTTTCGGGAGGGGCATTAATCCTCACAAAAATGGATGGTGATGACCTCCCACTCCCAGTGAACTCAGATGCAGTCAAGAAGTACTATGCCTAAAAGAAATATATAGAAAAAAGAGAAAGATGATCCAAGCAAAAATGAGCTCGCTAGGTCGAAAACCCAAAAGGGAGGCCTAGGAAAAAATTAGAGCGACCCGATGGATTGAAAACTCTAAAGAGCGATCCAGGAAAAAATTAGGGTCAGAAAGTTGGACTTTGAACAGATACTAAGGCAGTTCACGCCTCTGGAAGTTGAATGATGAGTGGTCAAGTTTATGTATGGGTGATTGACGTCGTTACTCCAAAGATGCAAACAATTAAGGAATCTGCTCTTCCTTTTTCTTTCTTTTTAGTTTAAAAACTCTCAATGTAATTTCCGGTCGGTGTGACATTCTGCGCACTTGGCTTCCTTTGAGTATTGAACCTTGGTTCTCAGTTTAAAGCTCTCAATGTAATTTCCGGTCAGTGTGACCTTCTGCACACTCGGCCTACATTTGAATATTAAACACTTGCTTTGTTCCTTTGTTTCCAATCCACTTTAAAATGATGTTTTATGATACATGATACTGAATTGCAAAGCATGTGCATAATCAAGAGCATTACAATTATTACGAAATTTCTGAAAATTACGGAAAGGAGATAATCTTTCATAAATAAAACTTGCAAAAGGACAAATACATGCACGATCACTTCAAACAAAGAATCATAATAGCCTGTGCTTCAATTCGTCAATGCCATTACTCGGGGTAACCCTCATATCTCACACCAGAAGTCCCGCGAGTTGATGAGACCAGTAAAAAGAAAGCCAAAAAGAAAAGCAAAAGGCAAAGAAAAATGAAAAAAGAAAGCAAGAGTAAACCATTCCATATTTCATTTATCATCCCACTCAGCATCAATCATTACACATGCATACATCGCATGCATGTCATAAATACTTGTTGCATACCGACCTCAAGGGTCGACCCTTTCTAGTTTGTTAAAAAAGCCAACCAACATGTGTTGATCTCGAATTAACAAACCAGATCGTAATGTTAGCACCGAGTCTAACACCGATCTTCCAGACCCCCAGAGGTCCAATCCAGATCGCACGTCGACATCGAGCACCGACGGATCATCCGGCCCCAGGCCATTCAGACTAGCTGTGTCAGCCTAAGACATAGTGGACGTCATTCGTGATCAGTTCTAGACCTGATCTTATTATCGGCCGCTCGAAAAAGGCCACCCCCGGACCCCGGCAGTCCTTCAAAGCCCCAGTGCACCTTTGGACCCCAAAAGGTCTTCCAGGGGTTTAGGCAACCCCCTTTGAGCCCCAGTGCTCCGCCAGATCCCCAGTGTTCGTTTCTTTATTGTTTTCGGTTAACAGGCCAAATGTTAATCGTCCGTCTCCTCCCTGACTCATCTCCCCCTAAACGGGCAAAATTAGAGTCTATTCTATCTTTATTTTTATTTTTACTACGAAAATCTGAAAACCATTCACCTTTTCTGGTAAAATATAAATAAAGAGGGGCAGCTGTTATACCCCAATTTTGCCCGATCTTTTTATTGTACTCGTTTTAGCCCCGTATCATAAGCCCATGGCATTTCGAACACTGTTTTGTCCAATTGGGCCCATGCCCAACCTTTTGGGCCTAATTTGTTAGCTTGCCTAATTGGGCTTACACTTAGTGTTCCGGACCAGTTTTTTAATAAACGGGCTTATGCCTAATGTTTTAGTCATTGGACTAATTGGGCCTATGTGGCCATTGGACCTATGATGGTAATTTGAATAGATTGGACCTGATCTTAAAAAATTGTTCTAACTAGGTTTTATTCTAGTCATTTGCCTAAATTGGGCCCATGTTTAGTTTTGGTTGGGCTTGGCCCAATTTAAATATTCTCTTCCATCTTTGACCAAAAATAATAAATCTGTACAAATAGCAGTTTACAAACATCCCAAAATAAAAATTAATTTACAATAACCCAAAAATCCAAAAAATTTAAATTAAAAAAAATACAAAAATAATGCATTTCGAAAATAATAAAAAAATACAAAAAATAGGAGAAACGAAAATGCATAAAAATAACAGCAGCTTCCTAGCTTCCTTGGGCCTGTTCTTGCTGAGCAAGTTTTCTCAACAAGTCCAAATACCTGAAAATGGAAAGAAATGGAGAAGGATCAGCAAAAAACCCTAATTTTTTTACCTATATAAACAAAGCATTCAGAGAGAAAAGGACAACAATTCACACAGACAGAAATTTTCAGAACCCAAAAGACTAGGATTTTCACACCGAAACCCTAGTCGTAAAGCAACAGATCCAGAGGTAGAGACGAGTGGCAGCAGAGACAAACAAAGAGAACCAGTAGCAGCAATAGAGCAAGAGAGACAAGGATTGACAACGAATTTGTTTTCATTCAGGAACCCAGGTTGGTTTTGTCTCTTAATTCGAACAGGCGTAGATATGAGATGTTAAATAATTGAAATTTCGAGCATGCTATCCTTAAACATTGTGTAGTGTTACATGTTATAGAAACAGTGAATAAGTAAATTAGTGTTGATAGGATTTCAGAATACCACAAGATCTGAATAAAAATTAGAGATTCAAAATCATTGTTCAAAATAAAACGAAACTAGAAAAAGTAGGACTTAGTTGGTAAGAATCAGAATCGGTTTTGCTGCTTAAAAATGGACTAGAAGATCTGGTTTTGTTAATCTGTTTCAGAAAAAGAAATTAGGCAAAAGCTTTGGCTAAATTAGGGTTTAGATTCTTTTGTTTTCTGGGGAATCAGAAGCCCAAAATGGGTAAAAACAGAACATCAAAATAAGAAGCATAAAAGGCAAAACAGAACCGAAGCGTACCTTTTCAGTTCTGGCCACCGTAGGTGGTGGCCGTTGGCTCCAAACAAAACACTAGTGGAACACCCTTTCTCCCCCACCGTGAGCTCACGGTAACCATCAGAGCCGTCCTTCGGTCACCACCACCGCGCCAATAGCCACCCAAAGAAAACCGCAAAGAAACAAAAATCAAAAACTAGAAAGTAGAATAGGAGGAGAAAACAGTGAGCGAAATAGAAGAGAAAAGGGTAGAGGTTACCTTCGGCCACCGTGTACGGTGGTTGGCTCTCAAGTCACTGTCACGGTCATCTCCCCATTTATGCCATCGCCATAGCCAAAACCTCCACCGTATTCCCCCCTTCGCAAGAAAAATCCAGATTCGGAGTAGAGGAAGCTAAAATAGGGGTGAGAATCTCACTTACACTCCTAGCCACCGTAGACGGTGGCCGTTTGTCCCAGACTACGAACATCACCGTCATCTATTCACGCGCCGTCGACCCTGGTTCATTTCATCTTTCGCTCGGCCTCCAATAGAAACTGTACCCACTCCTTTCCCTCCTTTCTCGCCATTCTACAAAGCAGCACCGTGAGGAAGGGAAGGCGAAGGTTTGGGTTACGTCGGTGGTGGAGGAAAAGGGGAGAAGGGGACTTGGGTTGACGGTGAAGGAAAACAGAGGGATGGGTTCGTGGAGCCGTGAAGCGAGGCGGAGAGAGAGGAGAAACGAGAGGAATTAGGGTTGAGAGAATTTCGGCCATAGACAGCGCCGCGAGAGAGGAGAAATGAGAGGAAATAGGGTTTGAGAGAGTGAGATTTGGGGACGGCGCCGCAAGAGAGAGCATGAGAATTAGGTTTAGGGTTTTTTTAGAATACCTTATATAGTGTGGAGACCCAGGGTTGTTTTCGTCTTTTCCTTTTAACTCAATACTATTTACACCTCTAGTTATCCATTACGCACCTCCCTACGCAAGCCCATAAATTCGCAGGCCAGCCTACAAACTGGGCTGCTGCTTTTCACACCCCAGTTTAATGATACAGCCATCTGCTCTAACTGCACCCCTGTTTTAGTAATGCAGCCCCTTTTCGTTTTTTACTTACTTCTTTTCAAAACAATTTCTTTTACAAAAAACTACAAAAAAATAATAAATAGGAGAATATTTTATTTTCAAAAAATATAAATAGGGGACTAAGTCGACTGTACAGTCGAGTTAGTCTGTTTTTTAGGTCACTAATGAACCGTTACGGATCATGGCCTAAAATCCCTATTTAAACGAACAATTTCTAAATCGAAACACAAACCCAAACATACTTTTTTTTTCCACGAACCAAATTTTCAAAATAGGGGACTAAGCCGACTGTACAGACGGGTTAGTCGGCGTTTTAGGATGAATGAGCCGTACGGCTCAGGAATCCTAAAATCCCTATTCCAATAAAATCAAACCAACACACTTCAAATCATTTTCCAAACTCCAAAAACCCCATTTTCACAAAGTAGGGGACTAAACCAACTGTACAGTCGGATTAGTCATCATTTTAGGACAAATGAGCTGATCACTCAGGAGTCCTAAAATCCCTAAATAAAATACACCAACAAACAAACTTTTTCTACCCAAGAACTACGTGTGATTTGATTCTCTACCAAGAGATACGTAGGAGCAGATGGGGGCCCACATCTGTCAATTGCATTAATAAAAAACCTTTTTCAGTCTTCTCCTAAATAATTCCTTTCTTAAATTCAAATAAAAAATCAATTTTCTCCTTTCTTTTTAATTCACAATAAAAGGGTAAAAATAAATGTTTCCAAAATTAACTTTCTTTCCTACAACTAATTAGCAGGTAACCTTCCTTAGGAAGGATGTCGTGGGATGCTAATACCTTCCCCACGCATAACCGACTCCCGAACCCAAATCTGGTCTCAAGGACCCTTATCCAATCCAAAAGGGATTTTCCAATATTTTCCCTTAAACTAAACTTTGGTGGCGGCTTGATTTTTGAACCTTCGAGGAATCCTCACCCGGATTTTTCGGCCGCAACAACCATGCTGCAATAAAATATTTGCTAACCAAGGGCGAGTCTAATCCTCGACTCCTTAGATGGATTTTGCTTTTGCAGGAATTCGACTTGGAGATCAAAGACAAAAAGGGGAGCGAGAATGTAGCAGATCATCTGTCTAGGCCGGAAAACAAAGAGGTGACTGCTCGGGAGAAATAAATCCTTGAAGAGTTCCCCGATGAAAAGTTGTTCGCAATTGCAGAGAGACCGTGGTTTGCCGACATAGCAAATTACAAGGCAGGCGGAACGGTCCCTGAAGACTTCACATGGCAACAAAAGAAGAAGTTCCTCCGTGATGTCCAACATTATCTTTGGGATGACCCCTTTCTCTTCAAAGTTGGAACGGATGGGCTTCTTAGAAGATGCGTTTCTGGTAGTGAAAGTCAAAAGATTCTATGGCATTGTCATGATTCTCCATGTGGAGGTTACTACAATGGGGAACGCACGGCTGCAAAAGTACTCCAATCTGGTTTTTATTGGCCACCCCTCTTTAAGGATGCGCAAAATCATGTAAAAAGTTGTGATAAGTGCCAGAGGACGGGCAATATTTCACGTAAGGGGGAGATGCCATTGAATCCTATACTTGAAGTAGAAGTGTTTGATTGTTGGGGCATTGACTTCATGGGACCCTTCCCACCATCTCATTCTTGTCAATATATCTTGGTGGAGGTGGACTATGTTTCTAAATGGGTGGAAGCCATTGCCACTTCGAAAAATGATTCTCAAACCGTGGTTAAATTTGTGAAGAAAAACATTTTCTCAAGATTTGGTGTGCCAAGAGTCTTGATCAATGATGGGGGTAGCCATTTTTGTAACACTCGGCTTAGCAATGTCCTATCCAGGTATAGTGTAAAGCACAAAGTGTCAACCCCTTATCACCCTCAGTGCAATGGTCAAGTAGAAGTGTCAAACAGAGAAATCAAGAGAATATTAGAGAAGACGGTGGGGAACTCAAGGAAGGATTGGGCAGTGAAGGTAGATGATACACTGTGGGCATACAGGACAGCTTATAAGACACCCTTAGGTATGTCTCCTTACCAATTGGTTTATGGAAAATCTTGTCATTTGCCGGTTGAACTGGAACACAAAGCATATTGGGCGATGAAGTTTTTGAATTTTGACCCCACATCAAGTGGAGATAAGAGAATCCTGCAACTTCATGGGTTAGAGGAGATGCGCCTGCATGCATATGAGAATAACAAGATCTACAAGGAAAAGATGAAGGTGTATCACGACAAACACATTTCAAGGAAGGAATTTTACCCTGGACAACAAGTGTTGTTGTTTAACTCGAGACTCAAGTTGTTTCCAGGGAAACTGAAATCCAAGTGGTCGAGCCCCTTTGTTGTTAAAGAAGTGACACCGTACAGAGCAATAGAAGTGGAAGCGCCAGAGTCCAAAAGATCTTTTAAGGTAAATGGACAACGACTCAAGCCATACCGTGGTAAGGCGGTAGAAGAGGCTCAAATGGTTCTCATGCTAAGAGACCCATAAGGGTCTAAAAGACGTCAAGCTAGTGACGTTAAAGAAGCGCTTAGTGGGAGGCAACCCATTAGTGAGCACCTCTCTTCCTCTCCTTTAGCAGGGGGCTCACCTTATCATTATTACTTGTTTTGAGTTTTTATTTTCATTCCCTTTTGATTTTATTTTGCATATTGGTCTGTACTATATTGACAACTGATTCTGTGATATTGAGGCACCACTTCCCTGAACTTTTTTGGAAGCAGCTTCAATTATGATGATTTGTGGTATTTAGATTAACATGTTTTACATTTTACCTTGTGATTACTAGTGTGTCAAATTTTATCATCAGGTATTGTCAGTGGTCAAGACAAAAGTTGAGGAAGATCGAAATCATTTGTGGAAAAGTCCTCTCGAGTTCCATCTCTTAAAATCCCAACCGTGAGGTGCGCCCAAACACTTATATCACTTGTGTGTATATTCCTTGCTTGCATTAGTCTGCAGAACTTGAACTTGTGCTTAACAATCTTGCATGTGATTTACATACACACTGAGGCAATTTTTTTGGAACCCCTGAGCCTTTCAAGCCACCCAATTATTGTTTATCCTTTGTTAGCCCCTCTGAGCCTAGTTGTTGTTTTTAAATTTTTCTGCAAATCATATGCCTAGTTGTTTCTTAACTTGGAGTTAGATAGACAAATGTATGTGAGTGGGAAAAATTCTAAGTTTGGGGTTGCTCATGGAATAGCAACATTCTAAGTTTGGGGTGGTATGCAAGAGAAAGGAACATACAAAAAAAAAGTTATATATAAATAAATAAGTAAATAATTCCTTCTCTTGTGGAATGCTTTGGGGAAAATGGGTAAGTAAGTGAGATTGTTGAAATTGACAAAGAGAGAAGTAGGCCTAACTCCAAGTTGTAACCTACCTATCCAAATGTTATCCACCCTTACCTAAGCCCCGTTACAACCTTGAAAGTCCTCAAATAGTGTGTATGTATATCAGGTGTATAGATGTGTATAGAACTTGTTCAAGCCTATGAAACGATGATGCAGGCATTGTGAATTGAGTGACCACCTTAGACACTTCAAAGAGAGATTGGTGAGATGTGTGAAAAAGAGAGAACTTGAGAACGCTTGCCTGCTTATGATCTTGTATTTTCCAATTCGGTTGTCTTGCTACTGTATTAGGTTGATGATGATTTTTGATATGCTGTGTGGTTAACTGGTTTGTGTGGAATATGTGACAGCTAAATTAAAAAAGTAGCCACTGCCTGAATTGAATGTTTGCTTGAGGACAAGCAAAAGTTTAAGTTTGGGGTTGTGTTGACTCTCTGTCATATGATATAAGTTGCTCAATTTTAGAACCAAAACTACAGGGATTTGATTGTAATTCTGTTGATTTTCGGGGAATTAGCTTAGTTTAGATCAATGTATTAGGATTCATTTT